>CM060955.1:134451195-134609169 GCA_030765055.1 Mantis religiosa | reverse complement strand
ATCACTTTTAAGCATGCTTAAAGCCATCGTTTAGGCCAGATTTGATCCTACCATTTCTTTTTCCCCAATTAATAGACCAATGACTAAATCAAACAATTCAGATATGAATAAATAATAATCGTTAATCCTGGTTTAGTGGTTTAAGAATTTGTATTGGAAATATATTTTGAAGTCTGGAAACATTATAAACTTCCAAGAATGATTTTTAGATAAAGGACCAAAATTTGATATTTCGGATCCTTTTTTTTTACCTTAAAACCAGTTGGTTCATACCTTTTCTACTTTTACTGCGGATTATCAAGTAGTGTAAGATTCATTTTAATTACCTCTCTTGTATCCTTCTTTTATGAACCAATATGCTTAAGGTAATTGCAGCTATTGTTGTCTCCATTCATTTATGGTGTACAGCCTTCATAGTTAAAAATCTAAACAATGTGCGCTATCAAAGTATTATTGGACTGCACCCCATTTATTAAAACATTTTAACTATTCCAATCCATTGCTGGAATGTACGAAATGAATTCTGAAATGTCTCGTATTTGTTATTTAGCTGTTTTAGTTAAGTATTGTTTTATTTTACTTATCAATAAATTTCTCTATTCATTATTATATCATTATCTATTCATTATTCCTCTGAGAATGAGGAGAAATTTGTGTTGGGAGGTTACACCTTAAGGTTCCTAATACGGAGCTTCACAACTATAACCTGAGTGATAATAATTATCAGAAGCTTAGATTAGTATTAGGATTTCACTAGGGAAGGGATTTGGTACGTTGGACACCAGCTGGGCCCATTGTTACTATGCCCCCAACTGCGACATGCCCGGAAGGAAGAATGAGGTGAAGGAGACAGTTGGCGGCCTACCCAAGGAGCCACGACAGTACAGAGGGCAGGGTCCATACAGTTTACTTGAATAGAGACTTCCCCCGACAGGCCAGGACAACGAACTTGCTCCCCTACTGCGGGACGGCAACGAGCCCAGCAGGCGAGCCCCATAGGTCCCAGGCAGGCGATTAAAGCCCCCAAAGGTCCCAGCCTGGCAGTCCCAAAATGGGCCCAGCAGAGGAGCTGAGGTCAGCAACCGACCTACCAGAGGAGGAAGTAGTTTTCCTCAGAGCATATCATCCTACCATGCACCGCCGAGACACCCACCGACAGTTCTACCCTGAAAGGGATGAGAGATGATATGAAGTGATAATGGAGATGAAATGGAGGGACAGGAAATTCGGGTGATGTAATTAACCTACCCAGCATTCACTTAGCGACCCGGGAAACACCCAGAAAACTCCCATGGGTCAGGTAGGTTGGCCATGGGAATCGAACCCGTGCCTTCCGAATGCAGGCCACAGACGAAACCGCCTAAGCCGTCCCGCTCGGTTAGAAATTGAATAAAAATATTTATGTTCAAACGAATTCAATGTTTGACATGAATACAACATGTTCCCTGTTCATACATCAGTTTCGATATGCAACTGGATTCAGAAGTAATATAACAAATGCAAATACCAATCCAGTTGAAAAGCTTGAGTTGTCACGAAAGTTCCTGTTTTACAGGGTAGTTGTCAAGTTGTTCCTACAAGAACTTTCAGCGTGTTGTAGGCCAACAGAAAGAGAAATTTCAAAGGATCATGTCTTTCCAGCAAAACTGGTTTAAATAGAAGGCGAATTTACCGTGCAATTAAATGCTCACTGGCAATTGCATCGGTGGCTTATATAAACATTTGTTATTTTTATGAACGATCAATACAGGAAAATCTTAAAGCACCAGCAACTCACATAAAATTATGGATCAGACACTTTTAGTACATCCTAACTTAATCTTTCCTTAGGTCTACTGCTATCTCTTCTACATTTATGATAGTATAATGACTTCTTTATATGAGGTATAATTTTATGCTCATGCTCGCCAAACTTATTTATAGTACTGGCGAAGGTTATGATTTGCAGTTCCACTTCATGTTTCCATTTACTGTATAGACATTACGCAGCATAAAAGCCTGACCTTAACGGATCTGTTTTCTTTACTTTTTTTTTCTTAGTTTGAACTCTTTGACCCGTGCAGTAATTCAGGTATGGCTTAAACGTTATAAAACTGTCTATTGTAATATTAAGTGTAATTTTATAAATCTGTGTAGTTTATACGTATAAACATATGTGTTAGTTTTACTAGACTTTCTCAGTCACCGCCGTCATCGCCAACCACGCCGCCTCCGCTCATACATTACAGCATCCGTCCACAACACTCGACTCCATCACTACTCACAACAAAGCAATCACCGACATTCATAAAGACGTCCAAGGGATCTCATCTACCGCAACAAGGATACTCTCTTCTCACTTAAACGTAAGGTTCAACCCCTAGTGGCCCAGGGGCCTACTGCGGTAGGTACCGGAATTGGGGATCCCGGGATCCCGAGCCAAATCTCTCGATTGGGTGCCTCTTGAGTGGTGAGAGAGCTAATGCCAAACGCCCAAACAAGGTCCACATCCGTGTTTGACCCTAATCTAAGTTAAAAAAGAGTACATTAAACTAAATTCAGAGTAAAGCCAAAGCAAAGCCAGAGAGAAGCCTGGGTGGAGCCAGAGCAAAGCGAGAGCAAAGCCAAAGTTAAGGTGCAGAACGAAGTTAGTGTGAGGCCGGAGCGGGACAGGAGCGGAGCCAGAACCTAGCAAGAGCCAAGCCAGAACGAAGACACATCCAAGCAAGAGTATAGTTAAGGAATGTTAGAGTGAAGCCAGAGCGAAGCCAGATCGAAACCAGAGCCAAGCCAGTGCGGGACCGTAGCGGGGACCGGGGCCTTGCCAGAGCAAAGCCAGATTGGAGCCAGAGCAAAGCCAAAGTGGAGCCAGAGCTAGCTAGAGTGGAACTTGAGCGTAGTCAGAACCAAGTTAGTGCGGGACCGTAGCGAGGACCGGAGGTTAGACAGAGCAAAGCCAGAGCGGAACTTGAGCGGAGCCAGAGCTAGCCAGAGCGGAACTTGAGTGGAGCCAGAGCTAGCCAGAGCGGAACTTGAGCGGAGCCAGAGCGGGACCGGAGTGGTAACCGGGGCCTAGCCAGAGCTAAGGCAGAGCGAAGCCAGTGTTAAAGGTACATAATGAAGTGTGAGGCCAGAGCGAAGCCAGAGCAGGACCGGAGGCAGGCCGGAACCTAGCCAGAGCCAAGCCAGGGCAAAGTTAGAGGGATTTTAGAGTGAAGTTTGGGTGAGGTTAGGGTGAAGCAGGAGAGAAGCCAGAGGGGAACCAGAGTGGAGCTAGAGCAGAGCTAGAGCAGAGAAAGCGTAAAGTCAGAATGAAGCCAAAGCAAAGCCAAAGCGGAGCTGGAGGAAAACCTTAGCAAAGCTAGTGTAAAGCCAAAGCAAAGCCAAAGTGGAGCTAGAGCAAAGCGAAGGCAAAGCCACAGCAGAGTCAAAGAAAAGTTAAAGATAAGTTAAGTAAAAGGAAGAATAGAAAAGTGAAATACAGTTTTTAAAACGGCGCTAATGACCATCGAGTTGAGCGCCCCTAAATGCCAATCATCATAATCATCATCATCATCATCATCATCATCATCATCATCATCAACAACAACAACACCTAGCGACGCAAATCGCCGACATCAGGACCATCGAGCCATCACCACTCACTGATCTATGAAACCTGACTAAAGAACTTCACAAACACATCACCACCAAAGATCAACACATCACTGATGAGATCCTTGACAAACTTGATGAGATCCTGGAGGAACAAGTGCAGCTTCACCGGAGAATAACCGATCTCCAGCACGTCACAACCCATGCATCGCCAACTGCACACTACAACGCGACCTGAACTTCAAGGAACATGCTGGCTCCAACCTTCACCTTCACTTTGAGTCCAGCTTTACTAATTACACCCAGGACTTATGCCCCCCTACTGTCATTGCCAAAGAGACATTGTCTCTACAAGTTGCACCTACTTCCATGCGCCTCGATCAGGACCTTGGTCATGATCGACGCCTGGCCATCATTCTTTACCCGCTTGCTGCTATTAGCAGCTCCCATTGCAACTTCCGTCTAGAATAATGGGAGTGCGCTAACGGGATCCCCCCCCCCCATGCCTGTGATAAAGCCGCTCCAGTTCCTTCCTATCTTCACCCCTGTTTTAATTTAAATAAATTGTCCCCCCCCCCCAAAGAAAAAGGAAAAAGAAAAGAAAGAAAAAACTAGACTTTCTGTATCCATTCTTCAACAAAAGCTTCTTACTTTTTTCATATGGTTAGTTCCCATTTGCAAAAAGCATAACTATTAAAATTTAAGCTGATAAGAAGTAATATATTGAAAATGGTTGAACTCCACAAACATATATCACACGTAAGTTGTGTCTTTATTGAGAACTATATCTTCTGTCTGTCTCTTACGGCCTACAAGTTAAGCAAATCAATCCAAATGAAGAGGACTTCGAAGGATATCCCCAGAAATTTAAGTTGATGGTGTATCTATGAACACGTTCATATGTAAGAACTAAAATTAAACAAACAAGAACTGCAACATCACATAAAAGGAAAAGAAAATATCTTTTAGTGTTTTGGGGAAACGATTTTGTTAAAGGTGGCCACGCCGTGGCTCAGTGGTTAGACCGCTTGCCTTGGTTAGACCAAGGCAGCCGGAGTTTGATTCCAGGCGACCGCAAAGTGAGATTTGTGGTGGACAACACGGCACTGGGTCGGGTTTTCTCAGGGATCTCCGGTTTCCCCCGCCATCTCATTCCATCGGTGCTCCATCTTCATATCATGTATCATCAGTGTCATCGCCTGCGGTGACGTATGTAGTAAAAGCGGGTGTTAAACACTACACATTTCATTTCATTTTGTTAAAAGTGTTATTCGTTTTTAAGCCCACAGTTCCTTTTTTAAATAACGAGCCTCCTATTATCGATAAAGTACTTGCTTTAATAAGTTTTTACTCATAAAATTTTGTCATAACCTTCCTTAAGCAGTTTCTTTAATTAGTTGATTTAGTATTTGTAAATATGAACCGAGCACTTCTCTAATCCTACCCTATTGCAGTGAAAGATATGACGGTTGCTGTAAGTTAGACGTAAACAGCTGATGGCAGAGAATTAAACACCTGTTTGCCGGCGGAGTATACAAAGCAGAATGTTTATTGGTCCCCAATTAAGCCCAGAAGGATTATAAATGGATTCAATTCCAGGGGACCGCTTAGGGATTTTTAGTGGATGAGCACATCTGAGCGAGGTTTCTGCATGATCACCGGTTTCACCGCCATTCATTTCATCGGATGCTCCATAATCAATCGTTTTGTAGTAAACAGAGCCACTACCAACTTGCCTTCTTGTGGTGGGCAGACAACACGATGATGAGACATGAGATATGTGTTCGCCACATTCCGATCCATTAGGTGTCTCCTAACAGATTTATCGTGATATGACCACGTACTTAAAGCAACGCAAAATAAATAGGAAAAAATAACGAATCAACAGTTAAACAGAAGGTACTATTTACAATGCGAAGCACGTAACGCTGTTGTATTAATACGCTCAGCAGAGTTGGAAGAATACATCTTCTGTTAAGAAAAGAATACAAAACGAACTAGAGTAACATGGTGTTAGAAATTATAGGAGTAACGATGAGAAATAAAATTTAATGGCCGCTGATGACAAGGGAAACTCAGATGAAAATGAAAGGTTCTTGTCGACTCAAGGAGATGTGGACGCAAAATAGAAGCGATGCAAACAGCAATAAAATCTATTCCTACTGTTTGAGCAATAGAAATCCCTCAGGTATAACTCGTTCACTGTGATTTGGTACACTTAAGGAATTTCCATACAAACGCTTTTCCGAATAGTAATAACTGTTTTCACTGTCTTTTGTTTCGGAATCCCTGGTGCTTGTTTTGAAAATAAATGAGAGCGAATACTAAGGCTTCCGCATCGATCTTTTTGACTTTCTTTTCCGTACATCGATATAGAGAAAATTCCTATGCTAATTATGTGTGACCCAGTGGGTTGCCATCTCTCCCACAGTGCCTGCTTGATGTCGCAAGAATGATTAATAATGTTCTGATAGGAAACAGGTTCCAACCGCAGATTTTCACTGCCGGTTAGTCCAGTGACTAATTTCAATAAGCTTTTGTGCCTACTTTCCTGAAACAAAAATGAAGATTTGCATAAATATAAACGGTTATACATTGATTGATATTCGGACTTTACGTTTAGCATTTTGAAGCACAAGAATAAATAAATATCATAATTTCTTGGAGATTATTTGACAGATAAGTAGAATTTGAAACCTAAATAGCCCGCCTTGGTAGCGTAGATGATAGCATGTCTGCCTCACGTTCAAGATATCCCGAGTTCGAATCTTGGTCAGGGTGTTACTTGGATAAGGTTTTTCCGGGGTTTTCCCTTATCCTGAGAGACAAATGTCGGATAACTCTAAGCTCTATGGAACTTGGGCTCATTTGAGCATCATTTCACCCATTCCATTCAACGTCCGATATGACGTAACGTTGGAGGGCGTAAATTACAAACAAAAGAAACCCTAAAAGTATCAACAAAGTATTTAAACGAAATTTTTCTTTGCGAAGCAATTTTTCGTGCAACTGCATGTTCTACTTCTTCTTCTTCTTCATCTCTTGATTTAAGGCACAGTTCACAGTTTATGGCTCTCCATCCTTTGTGCCATTTTAGACGTCTCTGTGGATCAGAGAGAGAGAGAGAAATCCAGGAATGAGTGATCAGCCTAGTCCACGGAATTAGAGTGAGGGCGAAGTGGGTGAAAGGAAAGATGCTAATGGAGCAATTGGTGGAATGATGGTGGGGAAACCGGTGGTCCCGCAGAAAACCCAGTGTCACGTTGTCCATCACATCTCACTTTGTGGTCGCCTGAGATCGAACCGCGGCTGCTTTGGTGAGAGTGAAGCGGTCTAACCGCTCGGCTAGTGTGTGGCCCAAATGTATATTCATTGATAAAAATATTAATTTTGGTATTTGTTCCATCATTTTCTAAAAAAAAATAAGTATTTCGTTGAAACTTTATATATATATGTTTATATATATATATATATATATATATATATATATATATATATATATATATATATATATATATTCAAATACCAAGTGCAGAATTCAGACGACCATTATAGCATTAATAAAAATGATAAAGCATTTTAGTCAAGTACCTTTTACTCAATAATCGTGCAATATAACTTGACATGCTATTGTGGTACTTTCTGAATGCTTTATCTGCATTAAGTTACAGGTAGACCGCAAACAAATTGCAGTCGGTGTGCGCATGCGTGAGAAGAGCCTTCTCCCCTTCTCGCCATCCAAGCATCACGTGACTCTCACCCCTCCCTTCCTGCATGCGACGGAGCGCAAACCGCACGAAACCACTGTATTTTAATACTGTTTTGATTTTCAAAGTTAACAGAAAATAATTATCTCAGACCTGACCTCATAATCGATCAACAAATAGATAGAGCCATAGTTTCTTTAAATCCTGAGGAACAAGGCAGTGATTCGGCAGAAAATGCAAATAGTGAATGAAACATGTCCAGTGCAGCCCGCGCGATGGAGGAGAGGCAATCTAAAATGACAGTAGAGGGAGAAAGCTAGAGGACTCCAGCGTTGGTAAGCCACGCCCCCAACAGCATTTTGATCGCAGTTTAGTTATAGCTAAAATAGGATTTTGTAACACTGTTTTGTACAGTCTATGTAAAAATAAATTGTACTGCCTAGAGAAATTGATGTGTAGCTTGATTCATCAATAATTCATAAGATTTCTACCCATGATTTGTACTCTCTTCGGAGCCAGAACATAACAGGGAATGGGTAGTATGCAACGGTAAATCTTCCAAACACTCGTCAGAAAACGACTCTTATGTGACATTTTTTACTATAATGCCAGCTGCGAGCTAAATTTCACAATTATGAAAATCAATAGGTGTTTCACATTCTTCCGAAACATGAAGGTTACAAATAGTTATCAAAGTTACTTGAGAAAGAAGCAAGCTAAACGAAACTGAAATTTAGCTAAGAGTAACTAACTGTTAGTAAACTATAGGTAAAGTAAATCGCAATGGCCATAACTTATGGATCAGAAAGATGTTGCAGGAAAGATGATAATTCGCTTTTCACTCTTGAGGTCTATGAATTGTATAAATTCTCTGGATCAGAAATACAAAAGCTTTTGAATAGATTTAAATATACTTAAGGAAAATTTTCCAAAGACTGAAAAGCGTAAACCATAAACGTCCATAAAACATATTCAATGTAGAGACGTTTAATGGATATGAAAACGTTTGCTTAATCATTCTAAAATATAGTAATACAATTGCTTTTGTTTTAATAATAGCTTCTGAAAAGCTTTAAAAAGTTAATCAACATGGAGATTCTTAAGGCACTTCAAATGTACAGAAGTGCAGCAAAAATCCTGTTCCTCTTGACTGTGGTTTCCTTCCAGGCAAATGCCGAAAACTTTGGCCCGGAAAGTTTCATTCCCTTAAGGGCGATTCTAAAATATAATAATTATTTAATGTATCATCAGGTCAATATACTGTGCTATGATTAGGCAATAATGGTGAAAAAAGGTAATAAAGCTGGAAAAAAGTAGAAAGTGGACCCAGACTTGAGAATTTCAATGTCACGGCCATGGATCAAGTCCCGCTTGGCAATGCATTTTTCCTAAGTCTGGTTTAACTTTCCAACACAATTGTTAGGTCATTTCCAAAAGAACATAATCCTACGAGTATAAATGTATTGTATTTTATGGCCTTTAGAAACAACATTGTTTATAATTTATGGAACCAGTATCTACAGTCTAATTATTACAATGACATAGAGAATGTCTACGGATATTGTGATTTGAGCCAGCATAACAAAACGCATAATTCACACTCCTCGCAATTATTAACCAGGATCTCTTTCGCAATCAATAAGCTTGGTTTAGTTGCAATTTATTTTATTTAATCTTAGATTTGGTATTAAAAACAAATATGCATTAAACATAAGTCATTACAAACTAATTGAATCTATTTAATTATCAAAATATTATTAATGTCGAATAGTTTATGCATCTTACTTCCTATACTCATTTTCAACGAACAGGTTTGTAAAATTCACTTTGCATCACTGGTATGATCACATTTAATAGATGATCCCATCTATTAAACCAAACGACTTTTCGGAACGACCTGCATTTAGATAAAAACGTCTAATCGCTTCACTATATTCTCACCAGCATTAGCAATTATATAATTCGTCTGATTCTAGCCTAAACTGCGTGTTTACAACTACCTTTGACTTGTTATATCAATTTAGGAAATAGATGTCTGAAAAAATGAATCTATTACTAGTCATTTATTTTAAGTACTTTCATAAACGTTTTCCCCCTCCGCATGCTGTGTTGCATTCGTGTAACTTTTTCCTCTCATTATTATACTATTATTACAAAGATTAACCTTCTACTCTCTTCTGGTTATTCAAAATAAAATATCATTACATGTTTACACATAGGATTAAAAAAGCTATGTAGGCTAGAGCAATAGTGACATTTTTAAACAGCGTATAACTGTGTAAAAGCTTTCATGCATGACCATGAGAAAAAACTAGTATTTACTATTAGAAAAAATATCAAAGAATATTTCAAAATTGTTAACGTCAAGAAACATTTGACATAAGTTGTGTATGGTATAAAAGTATCAGTACTAGAAAATTCAAACCAAAAGCAAGGAATATCTCGGCTAAATGTACCAAAAACTTTGACATTAACTGTATACTTACAGGATATCTACAGAAGATTTTCTTTCCGCTTTCAGTCTACCATTTAAGGAAAAGTTCCTTCAGAATGAAAGGTACTCTCGAAGCTATTCCCAGAAAATTTAAGACACACATTTCATTTGTCAATGAAAGCATCTTAAAAATGTGGTAAATTAAAAAAAAAAAAAAAAAAAAAAACAGATCCTTGTAGATGGTAGTTAGGGTTAAGTTAATTTTTTGGGACATCTTCATGTCACATCTTTACAAAATGCTGAACTTAAAATATTAAATTTGAGATTTAAATGACTTTTCCAATTTGAGTTATGTTGTTTATGAACAGAGAGTAAATGCACGTGTACACACACACACACACACACACACACACACACACACACACACACACACACACACACACACACACACACACACACACAGACATACACACAGACATAAACACACGGGTCAATTTCTAAAACGTCCTTTCTTTTACTAATATAATCTCAAAAGTACATTTCTGAACACATTTCGATATCGAAATTTTCTTTGGAATATGAATGCCTGTATATAAGGTATTCAAAATACAAAGGGATTATTACGTTACTACGGCTATTGTTATGCAATAATGTTTTCAGTAGTTGTTCAGTACTTTTCAGCAAGAAAAAGCCTTTTAGAACAACATGCAAGTAGTGAAACTTTTGTGAGGAAAAGTGGAAGAATATTAGACAGCATAGAGGAACAATTGTTTTTTAATGAAACTACAGACTGGATGATACCTGTATGCATTACGAGAGTTTATCTCAACATTAATAGCCCCTCCCTATGTTCCCAAATTAAAATTAGATTATCTGAAACACCTCCTAAAACACATTTTATCGCAAACTGTATTATGTGCAACTTCCCTAAATGAAACCTTTTAGCTGAGATTTCGCAGAACCTTGGATGATACGCCCACCCTATTATGCCCCTGATTCTGTATGTATCTAGGAGCTTTTAGCATTTCGATGTCAAAGTTTATTATTCTTTTGATACCTTTAACACAAACTGCAATGAAAATAACCTACTTAGAAAACCGCAAGAATATTAATTACTTTTTAACGAGGGCCCTTACCAGCATAATACATGTAATTATATTTTTACAGGTAGTAAACAGCACTATCTAAGTAAGATCAAAATATTTAATAATTTCTACCACCTCCTAGTGTGTTTAAATTATAATTTGATTTGCATTGCTACTTTTAAATAATGAGTTCAATTAAAGTAATAAATCACAGAGGTGTCGTGTTTGTTTACCTAGGAGGAAAAGGTCACTGACTGCCTCTATGGTTGGATTATTAGCATAAATAGCTTCCAAATCGAGAGATGCCATATTCGATGCCTAGCAGGAAGGCGGGCAGTTTTCTTTATCCAGGGTTATAAATAAATGTTGTACTCGAATGAAATTCTCTGCTCGTTTTTACACACCATTCTTACAAACCCTTATTCTTCTATTTCATGTATCGTGATATACATTTGTGCAAATGGTTATACTTAGGTCATTCAATAATTAGTGGCAACATTTAAATTGATGAAAAATAAAACATTTTTGGAGCAATCACATTGTTGCAGTGCTTAGGGGTTAACTTCTCCAACATGAACTCGCCTCCACGCATCAGAGGGCCGACGGATGCCATCCACAGCATCTTGTTAACCTAATATTCAAACAGAAATTGTTGTCTGGTTTTAAAGCGAACCAGTGATAATTTCATTTTCGCAAAAAGTTCGAAATCACATGGGCCCATTATCTGGGCAGCATGGAGTATGCTCCAGAATTTCCCAGTTCCATCTGCGAAATAAATTAACAACAAGGACAGACGTGTGAGAGCGATCACCATCATGTAACACAATGGGATAAGAATTCAGAAGATTTGGATGTTTAGGACGCAAAGCTGATACTCCAATGGATACCCCGATGAGGCATGCAACAAGCCTTTGGAGCTTTAGTGGTTAAAGAAGGACGAGGAGGAGCAGAAGAAGAAGAGGAAGAAATATCAATTAGCATTGCAGCCATCCGATTGTCAGTTGATGCAAAGAGATTTTAATCCTCTCTTATTTCTCCTTGTCACAAAATTCAATGTTATACATAAACGATCTCTCTCGCCTGCCAACGTATGACACGTTGCCTCCAGAAGACAAGATTGCATCTGAACAGAATGTATATACACACATTGTCTCGCTGTGTATGTGCGATAAGCTCACGTAAATATCTCTACTCTTCGCATATTTGCCGGTACGCTTACACGTTTTACCATGTAGTACGAGCGACCAGGGACGCTTACTTCTGGTGCCGACTCTATTCCGGTTCGATCACCCATAATATCCTCTCACCTCACCCCTTCCTCCCGGGGACGTCCCGTCAGAGATATAGATACAAAAGATTTCATATATCGAGGTGCAAGGAGCTGAACCGTAGCCATAGAGTCGTATATAAGTTGAATCAGTCATTGAAATGTTCTTATACTGGTAGTTAAAACAGGGTGTTCGCTGAACATCGTGTACAAAAGGTTAGGAAGATCCTATCTTGTTATTTGTTTGTTCCTTTGTCTTGATTTAGCACAATACAATGTAAAGAGCTTCTTTGGCAAGTCAATTAAGAGTCAGCAGGGACAATAAAATCAATGTTCAGCACATCTTGTGTGACGTTGTTCACACCTTTTGTATTTTTCGCATGGAACAAAAAAGTGGCTGATGGATGTTGACGTATGCTCTTTGTCCCATAGGTCACGCCCCCTTGCATGTCGCGTGAGTCGAGGTAGTTAAATCACACCTTGTTTATTGAATTAGGCAGCCCGGTCGTAATGTGTTCACTGCTTCAATGGTTCTTCATGCTAAGGATTCATTATATGCAGAGTAGGAGGCTCTGGAAATGGTACTCGAATCACTGCATTATCCAGCAGTAGCAGTGATAAATAACTAATACCATAGTGTGGAAACATGTCAGCAAACATTGTAACAATATCAGTATAATGATGAATCAGTCGCAGTAGAAAAGCAGGAAATACGAAGGAAATCAGGGTACCATAGAACCTAAAGCAATCCGAAATTCTTAGATGAAATATAGGTTGGGGTGGATAAGTAATAGTTTTCCATTATAATTAATAATCTAAATAATAATTAAACTACATAAAATTCTAATAAAATATAGTTAAATATTAGAATTTTAAATTTCTCATATTAATATAATTCAAAATATAGAGTTCGTTCCACTAGGTAGCGTGTTTCAACTACCAATTAATTGAAGCTACAAATGGAGAGCTGTATGCTCATTAATAGGAGTGTTAAGTCTTGTTCTCTCGTAATTTGTTTTTACTATTTTTCCACAACATATAAGCTTTAACTAATTCTTTCAAATATCTTGCGCTGTCTATCAAAGTAGAGAATATAGGGAGTATGTGGATTGGATTGGACTGGACTGGATTGGATTACGGTACGGAGGATATTCGGCACTGCGACCAGTCTTGATCTATTGTACCTATGCCCATCCCCGGTAGGAAGGATGAGGCAAGAGGAGACAGAGCGGCAGTCCCAAAGAGACTGTGGGAAGGGTTCCTACATTATACCAGTTGGAAACTCCCCGGCAGGCCAGCACAACTGGCAGTGCACCAAACTGCGGGCCAGTAGACGGACACCGTCCTAGCGGAGGAGGAAGAACATATCTTCCTGGCAAGCACCGCCGAGACACCTGCCGACACTTTTCTACCCTGAAATACACCACCAATGAGAGATGATGTGAAATGACAATGGAGATGAAATACAAGGACAGGAAAATCGTGCGATGTAACTAATCTACCCTGTATTCTCCTGGCTACCCAGGAAAACCCCCGAAAAGAACCTAACAGCCAGGTAGTTCAGCCACGGAAGTCGAACCCGCAGCTACCGAATGTGGGCTACAGACAAAACCACCTGGGCCGTCCTGCTCGGTCAAAGAGTTTATTACATTCTATCCAAAAATTCAATTCGACATTTCAGTGGAAATACACGTTTTGAGTTCCCTGAACGCCCCAAAAACATCTTTTGAAGAACATCTTGTTTACTTAAGCAACTGTGTGACTTATGAAGTGTAATACTAAAAGCAAAAGTCAATTGAATACAAAATTTCAGCATATTTAAAATATACTACGCGGAGAATTTCAATAAATTTTTCGCACATCAAACTACCCTTCAGTGGAAATATTTTCGGTTATTCTGATTTTTTCAAAAATAGCTCTAATAACTTTGAATAGAAATGGTACTGTATGTAAATATAATTTTGAGTCCAACTAGTATTTTAGCTCTACACAACAATTTCAGTGTACATCTTTTAGAATCAAGAGAAGATAAGAGTCAGAAATGAAAATATAAGAAATGAATTACAAGTGGGAGCTATCACCTCAAGAATGGATAGGTACAGAAAAAGATGGTTTGAGCATGCTGGAAGAATGGATGATACAAGACTGCCAAAAGTAGTTTTCCAATATAGTCCTAAAGGAAAGAGGGACGTAGGGAGGCCGAGGAAAAGATGGAAGGAGACACTGTGAAGACGGAACAGGTGACAGCCTAATCCATGAAGTGAAGAAGAATAAGATCTTTTAGAATCATATAATACAAAAGAGAAATTCACAATTCAGTTGCATACAGGATAAATTGCAAAAGCTCTGACAACTTTTACATGGGCAAAACTAAAGGATAGGCTTAAAAAGCATTTTAGGAACATCAGGAACAAAGAAATAGACAAAGCGACGTAGTGTGTCAGTTTTGGAATGGGAGCCACAATATGGAACAAGAAATCTATTTACGTATTAGAAGGTGTTCAGGATTCAACTGCCTTAACCATGTGGGAAAAGATGTCCATAAAGAGATACGAAGGAAAACTCTTCAATTCTTTAATGAGGACTCGAACTTCAAGTTCAACAGGACATCAAGAGAGAGCCCTAATCTTCACCAAGGAGTTCAGCCAATCAAAAGTCAACATTCGACATTAGCTGAGGATGTTAGGAAGGTTCTAACGAAACGGTTCTAGGTAAACACTAACAATAGATGGAACATGGGGCACTAGTTCGACTCAAATTTATATTAATTTTGTGCTTCATTGTATCATAGTCCTTACTCATTTAGACTACTCTGTGTTTAAGGAATTTTCATACCAAATTTGACTTTCGCACAATTGGTAAGATGTAAGCAAACCTTTACTAACAAAAACTGTAAATGTTATTACAACACACAATTTGTGTTTTTCTTTCCTCCGTTTCTTTGTGGAGATGAGTATTTTCGTGAAATTCCTTGTTATTGACTTGAATGTTCAAATAATTATTATTTTCTCTCGTAGGAAGGTGTTATCCGTTTATGCCCTGGCACGCTAAAAAAATGTAAATTAGAAAGCTATTACATAGCAAACAATTCTTAAAATAAATTACTATCTTTAATCCTTCTATGCCCTGCTATTTAGCTTCAGCATATGAAGCAATTTCTGGAATTATGTATATCAATTATGAGAAGCCAGATAGAAGAACACGCTGTTTTTAAGTATAGTAACTAATTTTTCTTCAACAAGGCGTATATGGAAAGGGCTGGAAGAATAGAGTCAGAGTGAAAAGGCCAACTTATTTGGTTGGAGTGAAAGATCCGTGATTCATAAACCATTTATGACATAAGTTTTAATCGGTTTCAATCTTTCAAATTTTGTAACAGTTTTTTTTTTCATGTCTCCTATTCACTGCCAGCTTTGTGATCCATATATCATTGTGCGTAGCACTTGAAAGACATATGTATAATGATGATTATGATGATAAATGTAGTAATAATGAAAAAGGACAGCAGTTTTAACACTTTGAAGAAGAATCAATGCCACTAACATATAGATCCTGGATAGGATGGCAGACAAGCCTGACAAACAATACATTTACATCAGAACAAGCTTTGTACTCTGCATCTGTAGAAGTAGCAAACAGACTGCATGAAATTGCTTGGACAGAATGCACAAACTGTATGAAAGCATCAAGAATGCTTCAGAAGTCTTGCAGATGTAGATGACTGTATTTTCTGCTGCACCTTGACTTTCCATCCTTTTAAGGATTCTGTGTGCCGACTTTGAACATGAATATGAACATGTTTACTTATTTCAATGCACAGGCCTTGTTTCGCATTCAACTGGGTCACTTGGTTACTGCACTCGATGCCCCATACTCCAAAACAAAGATCCTGCTTATGCACTCACTTTTGTATGCGGGGAGATTTAGTACTTTACGGTCTCTTGAAGGAGAATTTGTTCCAGTCGTCTTGTGCTGTAGGGGAACTATTTAATGTAAGTTCCAAAAAGGTCCGCGTTACACTGAAGTTCTCCCAACCTTACAATGAGTATTAATATTTTCAAACCAATATGTAGGACATGCATTTCAGATACCTGGCCTATATTAACAGTGACTAAACTTAAAAATATGACATAATTATTTATAAAGTTTATGCAAGGAGGGAACAAATTCTATGTGCTGCTTTCACATGAAAGCATACTCCATGTATTTTAGCTAACTATGCTTGTAAAACCTTTTTGTCTATACTCTTAATGAAAATATGCATTTGGATAAGTTATCTTATGGCACATTTCGGTGTACCTATAAGGGGAATTAATGAATACAGTAGATGTCTATTCTTTTAAAAGCGGGTCGCTATGTGATAATTTTTAAATTCTAATCTATTTGGAGATGAAGTAATAGAAAAGTAAAGTCGATTTACTGTTTCAAAAAAGTATACAATTCGGAAATTCAAACCAATAACATGGTAGACCTCGTAATAGTTAACTCTTCAGATAAAAAATGTATTTCTCAAAAATTATATGCTTAACGACACCTACATTTTTATATACTAAGATTTTGTCTGTTTCTCACGGTCTATCCAAAAGGCATAAAAGTAAGGAAGACTTTAGAGCCTATTTCAAAAAATTAAGATATAAATTTCATTTGTCATTGAAATATCTGAGAAAATCATTCTTTTCGGGGCATTTTCTTGGAAATATTTGTGTTAAACTCTTGAATGCTGAAAGCTCAGATATAAAGTTTAGTACTTAATTGAATTTCCTTGATGTACGCTATTTACCGCAAGCTTGTACGTTTTCCTTCTTTTTTTTTTTCTTAAATGCTTCTTTTTTCTTTCATATGCAGAGTACCTCAAAAGGTACACCTACTTCCAGGGATAAATATGGATAGACTCTTAGGATATAATACAATACTTCATTTACGTACTCAAGGTAGAGAAAGTAATCAGAATGAAATCATAATTTCTTAATAAGGAAAATTAGTATATTTAATTAGAAGTTGTATAATAAAACAAATATTAGAAAATGTGAAACGTAATTATATAAGCCCTGTTAAACCAAATAGTAAGTTAAAGCTCTGTTCCAAATACGTAAACCCACATATTTCCGGCAGAGGGCGATGGACTTATTCGGGCGTAAACATCCTTAGTCCTCTTCGGAAAGGAAGTAAAGCCGGTGGTCCTGTGTGTTAGATTCAAGGCACGTAATAGCACCTTAAGTGTCATAAATAGGCCTTTGAGCAAAATTAATGTCTTTCACCCCAATATAGATGGGACGCTGAGGAGCTCAGAGTAAAAGAACACCAATAAATAAAAACTCAATTTTAATTGTGATATACATGGCATCTACGCAACTTAACAACCTTCACTTTAAATTCAATGCCTCATGAATCTGCGAAATATTGCCTGTGTCGCCAACATAACAGCTGCAATAAACCTAACTGCGGTTATACGTTTACCAAGTGCATGTTTAGGAGCAGTTGGTGGTACTGATGTCAACTGATGTCATCAAAAATAACTACAGAGCACTATAATGGGAGAAATATGTCACAGTTGGCTCTTGGTGGTTCAAAGGCTTGCGTTCTCTATTGAACGTGTTTTGCCTTTGCGTCACATTTAATATAGAAATCACCGTAAATAAATCACTTCGCAGTTAATTCGTGTCTAAAATGGATTTTCTTGGGTTTTAATACTAAATGATTCTCTGTCACGATAGCGTATGAAGAGCCAAGACCTATCAGCCGCCAACCCACTGCCAGACTGACTTAATTTGAAAAATAAACACGAAGAAAAATTAATTTATCGCACTCAATACTTACAGCATTTAATCTTTCGTTTAAATGTTACTTGATGCTTTAATAAAACCAATTAGCATGCTGCTCAGAATATCATAAATAAGAAACTTTTCAGAAACAAGAAACTTAAAGGAAAAAAAATAACAGAAAAAAGAATTAATTTATCACATATCTGGTACGTAATACTGCGATGTTCAAAATGCACAATTACGTGCATAGTAACAGTAGTAAGAGTAGTAGATGGCTGCTTCGGCCACATACGAATAACGTACGGCAGCTGCAATCTCCGCCTCCCTCCATCCACCCACAACAGGGCAATGAACGGCATGTAGTAAAAATCTCAGATACATATGTTTTATTTTAATATTCTTTGTTTTACTTTATGTTTTGTTAAACTTAGTATTAAAGATGCAATCATTTTGATGTGCTGCATGGAATGTTGAATTTGTAACGGAAAGAATTCGCATAGCACATATCATGCTTTATCTTGCTGAGTGAAACTTCTCAACTTTGAAATAATTATTAAAGGAACAAATTGTTCCGCTAATTCCCATATACGATACTATTGAAAAGGTGATTGTACTTTTTTGCAAAAACTAGTGTAGGGATATTGATAACTCTATTCAGCAAGTTCCGAATTTATCCACCGCATGCATCAGGATCTCTATCCCCGAAGGTTTGGTACCTTTATTTCTATTAAATTTAGTATACGTTCTAGTAAAATTAATACAATCACATAAATAAAATAGTACTAAAATTAATGTTCGATAAAAGATGCATGAAATCAAGTAAGTCCATGGTTATAACCCAAGACTCCAAAATATCCAGTCACTAACTGAAGATCTGCTACGATTGACGAGGAAAGCGGAGAGAACAAACCTTCCTTCTGAGGTAAATACAGAAAGCTTCTGGGTTTAAAGCTTAGTAATGAATAAATAAATAAATTACTTACTACGCATATTCCAAAATTTTACAATTTAAATCTTTAGGCTGCATTTATTTGTCTTTACCTTGTTGCTACCTTAGCTTACATGACTCCCTGGTCTTCTGCTCTGCCTCTTGCTCTCCATGCCTCCTTGTTAATTAATTAGCCCCTTTCATCTCCCCATCTTCCTTTCTTTTACTTTCTGTAAGAATTCAGCAATACTTCTTATCTTCTTTTCCCCCTTTCCTGTTAACATTTTTATAGTTACTATACTATTCTCTACTTTCTCCCATTTTTCCTCCCAAACCTTTTTTCTCCATATCGCAAACTCCTCGCATTCTGTTACATAGTGTTCTATGCTTTCTTTTCTTAATGTAATATAAATGTTCCTTTATAAGATCTTATAATTGATAAAATAATTATATAACACACAATTCAAAAAGTCCCTTTTCCCTACCTCTTATCCCTCTTGGGAATATTGTTCCTGTTCTCATCCAAGCTGACCCTTCTCTCTTGCCTATTGCAATAATCTACGTATGCTTCTCGTTCCCAGTTTCTTTTTATTTGTTTGTAAAATTATAATGATGTCATATGATTTAGGCTTCCCCATAGTTCCTGTCTTTCTATATCTTCTATTCTACAGTTTACCAATTTACCCGCATCGCTTGTATTCCTTTCCTCTAATCTCCATGTATCTCACATTCCTATTTTTTCCATAATTCCTCCTATCTCTGCCCACCAACTTCTCTAATCTTTTCTGCTGTCTCGTGTATAATTTCATAATTTCTCCTTCTTTGACCAAGCACCTATACCATTATTTTATTAGCCTTTCCATTATTATTCAATTTCTTCTTGTCTCGTAATCTCAACGCAAACCTAATCCTACACAGCGCTCGTAGCGTGATGACATGCGTTATTATTATCACGTGTTTTTCCTGAAATAATCCCTCTCAAAGGATAAGATATCTGAGAGTAGTAGCAACATTTACTCCTTTAGACAAACAAAGAAGAGGGTAAATTGCAAACATTAAATATATGCAATTTGATTTCAAAATTAACGAAAACAATAACTGGTATAAAAATATATTAAGGATAAAAGGGGAATAATTATCAGAAACTTTATTAAATTTTATAACTAGAGGGTGCTGCCAACTAAGAGTACCAAGAACAGGATGTAAGGATACGTTTGAGGGCACAACAGGTTGTCACCAGGCGTATAACTTGTGGATGAAGAAGAAGAAGAAGAAGAAGAAGAAGAAGAAGAAGAAGAAGAAGAAGAAGAAGAAGAAGAAGAAGAAGAAGAAGAAGAAGAAGAATAAGAAGAAGAAGAGAACCCAGAGAAAATTACAGCGCAGCCAAAATTTACATTTCATTCTTTTATATACTTCATCCCAAATACTAGTGACTTCAATTCCAACATAAATTTACAAGGCCTCTCCGTGAGTCATTAACTGAAAGACTTGCAAAGTCCTCGAAAGATTCTATCTAAGATATTTCCAAGATTAGTCTCCCATATCTCTTTGGCAAATGCATTCGCCCGGTTAGCTGATTGTTTAGAACCCTGGGGGGCCCATATCTTTCATTATTTAATCAAACGACATCAAGCAAATGACGTCGAAATGTCGAACAGAGATAATTTATCAGAAAGATAGCCACGCCTGCAGCACGGAGATCATTGGGACGTGATTCTTAACAACAGAACTTTTTCTATTGAAAAATAATGAGTCATTTCTACAACAGGTGCATATTCCAACCACAGGTATTGTGAAACAGAGGCCGTAAAAACTTGACTTTGGTATTTGTATCGATCTGTAACGATACCTAGCAACATCCGCAATAACTTAGATCTTCTCGGATTTCAAAGCGCCGTGTCGAGATTCTGCATCCTGCAGAGGAGATAAAAAAACAGACATAATAGCAGCGTTAAACATCCACGAGATACTATAATAGCTGACCATTCGCGTTGGCAACATTCTTAGGTAATTAATACAGTTTCTTGTTCAGGACTGTAGTCGTAGTACGGCATTGACAAATGAAACTGGAGTATGAAATTGAGGAAATTCAGTGGTTTAGCAAGATGTTAAACCACGGCTATTTGGCTTTACCCAATAAATCTTCCATGGCAACATGCCGACTGTTTCACGTTGCTGGTCGTTATTAAATATTAGTGGTTTTGCGGCCTATGAGTTGGTACTTGCTAGTTGCCATTGGGACATGTTGTCCAAAATTTCAGAATGCGTTGTAATTTATCGAACAAAATGGGACTAAGTCTTCAAATCAATATCAAGTTACGGAGAAAAGAATTTAGATATTACCGCGTTAAAGTAAGGTACAAGCAACTGAGATCGAATATAAGTAGTTTACCAACACACTTTGATGAACAAATAAATATTCTCCCTAAAAGATTTATAATCTGTGATACATCTCTGCCATTTTACCTTGATTTATTTCAACGATGACTATTCTTTTACTTTTCGCACCACTTTATGTTACAGCTTTAACTAAATCTTAATGAAACAGGTCATTAACGTTAATGAGGATAACGTTAAAGTTATGACCCTGACAAGGTTCGAAGGGATTTACCACGTGACGTGTGTCATTTTGTGTCTATGCCTCTGACGGAGGACTCGCCGTAGAACTGAGGCAAGATGAAAGCATACTTAGAGTGGTCGTTTCTGAAGAGACCCAACAGAATTCCGTATAACTATGGATTTAAAATCCTCGATGGCAGCTCTCTTTGCCCCTGCAGCCTCAAAGATTCCCTGGTGGACCGAGATCCAGTGACTTTCTCCGATTATGTGGACGAGGACTTACCAAAATAAAATGCCTGTCTTGCATGCTCTTAGAACACTGACATACCAATTATGATTAAATTTGAGGTGCACTGGGAAGTGAGGGAAATTGAGGGATAGAAAATTCGGTGGTGCAATTAGCATATTCAGCACTCCCCTAGCGGCCCGACAAACACTTCCCCCTAACTAACACTCGTATTGCCTTAAGAACTGTATGAATTCGTTAAGCGATTTTGTCCTTTTCTGTTATGGTTGAAGTATTTGCTTGCATTTTTGTTCTCATATTTTGTACACACACTGGTCGTTTACTTGATGGTGTCTCGGTTTTGCATATTCTTTATGGAAACCATGGTTCACACATTGACATGCATTTGGTTGTTGCTCGACTATTGTCTGTTTATCATGGCGCCCATCACCAAGAAGTCGGCACCTTTTGATTTCCATTCTGTTCCCTTCTTGTTATTACTCTTTGTATGATACCGTACTTTTATTGGAAGTGACGTGTCTGTGCTTATACCATCTAGAAAAAATGTTCTCCTCGCAAGCATTAACAACCCCAAGAAAGGATCATGGGGCAGAAAAGAGAATACAGGTTACAACATTTACTACCTAGACAACTCGAGCGAGATTCGTTTTCGGACCCTGCTTTACCTGTACACCAAACTGGGCAAGGTGATTCCGCGGTAAGATATAGTGTTAGTATTTGGTTGGTCACGGGTTTGATTCCTTTCGGGTCGGCCACTGTGACCATGGGTTTTCCGGGTTTGATAGCGAATGCTGGGAAGTTTCCCTACTAATCTCATTGTCCTCTCCATTATTTCCTTTCACGTTTCAATATTGTAGGATCAAGCGACGGCGGTTGGTAAGTTGTGAAAGGGCGGGTAGAATAGCGCTCTGGAATTTTTTTTCTGTGCTTGGTGAGGCTGCTAGGGCCTTCTTCCCTGGAAGCTGTCTTCCTTATTCCCAGGAGACCAGGACTCTGGCGGATGTAGCCCAATCAGGTTTGATGCCAAGTTGGAATCGTGTGTGTTTAGCTACCGCACATCGTCGTTCAGATCACTCTTCGGAGTCTGCCCTGTATTCCTTCCTACCAGGAAACTTGAAAGCACTAATGGCTCACTATGACTTACAGCTCATCCTCTGCTGTATATTGTAGAAATGAATGTAAAGTTAATCAAAATCGTCTTAATATACGGCAAGATCCGAAAAGACGTAACAGCAATGCTGCGTAATTTCGAGAAATATCTAAGGCGGTTAAGACCTTTCATTACACATATAATGACTTCCATATATGAATATATAATTAACCCATTACAGATAAATCAATCATCTAAGTATCTGGTTAATCTTCTGACGTGGAGGAACACAGCGAAGAGGCAGCTTAAAATAATAATTAATGATGCTAATTTCCGCAAGCCTCTGTGGCGCAAATGCCTCCCACCTCTTAACAAACCGACTGAAAGCCTGCTTCATTATGAAACTACAAACCTTAATATTAGTGAGGTGATGTTTCTAAATAGCCTATCTCCAACAAGTGACCAGGATCATCGCTCTGAAGGAGGAAAGCTGTAGTGGTTTTTGCTAATTTAGCCTTAAACCGTAATTTGGTTCCGGGCATAAAGTAATGACCAAAATTGCATATTCAGATTGGTGTTCCTGAGGAGGTTTAAAGATTAGGTAAAAGTATTGCATATCTTAAAAGATAGGATATGTTTCAGATCAAGACCTAGTCTATCCTAATCAGCTTCAGAGAGCAAGCACTATTGAATGCAAAGTTCCTCTTCTTAATTTAGGATAATGCAGTTTTTGTTTAAACTAGCTTATTCTATTGTTAGTAAAATCTGTTTCCCTCATTTTGGCGGTCTTATAACACTGATGGTGCTTTGTCTGGTTTAAGTTTCGGGAGCCGATCTTCATCCATTCTAACAACATATCCTTGTATTCTTTCTCACTTGCCTGATCCATCTCGTAACGTCTTTAATTCTTTATTTTTTTTTAATTTACGTCCTCCAACGTTATCATATCGGACGGTGAATGGAATGGGTGAAATGGTGCTCAAATGAGTCCAGGGAATATGGATCTTAGAGTTAACCGACATTTGTTTTAAGGATGAGGGAAAACCCTAGAAAAAACCTTATCCATTTAACTTGCCCTGACCGAGATTCGAACTGGGGACCTCTTGAACGTGAGGCAGATACACTACCATCTACGCTACAGAGGTGGGTATAATTCTTTATATGCTCCTTATCTCTTGATAAGTATATATTTTTGTCATACAATACATACTCTACTACTAATCCTAGTATTTTCATTTAAATGTTCTAAAAAGTTCTGTTTTCTATATGTGGGCTTTTGTTTTACGCTATATTATTCATCACTGACATGATACAAGTTTAATTCATTCCTGTTTTGCTCTCTTTGTTCCTTAATTAATATTACTTGAAACTCCTGGTATCTTCGATTATTTTGTTTTGGATTTCAGTTCTATAGTTAAATAGTTAGAGCCAGTAATAAATGACGATCACCATAATTCTTAACGCTTTTCAAGACTATAATCTTTGTCTGGAAATTTAAAAAAAATCCTTACTACAGACACTGTGGGAAAATCGATATTGCTCTTCTTATCGGAAAATCAATGGGTAACATGATTATATTTGTTGAACCCGGAGTCCATAGAACTTAGTTACTCTGCGTTCCTCTTCTCGAGGTAATAAAACCCAGCAAATAAAGAAAACTTAACCTGGTAATTCAATTTAGCCAATTTGTATTCGGGACTTTTTGAATTTGAGGCAGATACATTACCACTGAGGAGGGAAATGTTGTTAATGATTTTGGTATCCCTAACATTCATTGTTACCTTTATGTCATTATTTGTTGCATCTTCTCATACCAGAAATTGTAAGGTAGTGTGCCAAATGGCTCAGTGTATATATTTAACGCTGCTCAAAAATATTCACTAAGCTTACGATGCCCCTATCACTGTAACAGTATTTTCTGATGCAGCACTTGGAGTAGTCTCCAGCTTGACAATCTAGCATATGGTTCTGCTGCGACTAGTCTTCGTTCAGTGATACTCCGCTATAGTGGGAGGGGTGCCCTTCGAAGCAGAGAGGGGTTGAGTTAGTAATGGGAGGGAGCGTTTACTTAGTCTTAAGTATGTGAGGGGTGAAGGCGCGCGACTGAGAGAAGGAAGCACTGTTGCCGTTAATATTTGTGAGTTCAATGTCAATAGTTTTAGGATTGTCAGCATCCGACTCCAACTGGTTTACAACTGTTGACTGTTTTCTACTATATGCGCCACGAGTTTAGTAAGCTTACGCCGTCCCGTAAGTAAAGTGTTACCTCATACACCAGCCACCTCAACCCACTAGCGAAAATATCGGTGAATGTACTAATAGAACTGCCTTAATAGAAGTTTTCAAGCAGGCTTGCAATCATTCATTTTAGCGTATGCACGTCATTTTACGCCAATGGGGAATACTTTTTCAACTGTTTTACTTGTTTGCCAGTTATAAGCAATTGATAATTTTGTAGAAAATGAACAACCACTAATGGAAAAACCACTGATGTTTATTTCTCTATGGTAAAGTGTTCCAATTAAAGTTCGTTTTTCTATTTCATGTCAATGGATACAAACAGAAATAGCACCTAGTGTTGTTTTTATAAGGTTGTTCCCTACAGAACAATGGATGCGAGCACAGCGCCAGGGTTAGGGTTTGCAACGCAGGAGAATAACTCACACAATAGAATACATGGATAGATGAATACATAGATATACATAGAATACATAGAATACATATAGAATACATAGATCCCTTCCTCCAGGTGGAAGTACAGGAGGTTATAGGCCGCAGGAAAACAGATGAGGAAGTTTAAACAATTCATGGCTCAAAGAACTGTCCCACACATGAGCTGCCTAGAAAGAGCCACAAACGTCCGTCCGAACAAGCAGCCAACAATTATGGTTAGAACAAGAAAGTTATGGAAGGACATGTGAAGCGGCTCTATCTCTATATATCTCCGATCATTTCAGCATAAAGTCCCTTAGAAATTCAATCTTTATCCGAATAAAATTTATTCGTTGAAAGAAAGCACAATAAAGCAAAATAAATATAGTTGTTTCTTCAGAGTAATTTATCACATATTTAGACTTATGTAAATGAATAAAAATAATTTATTTTACACTCCAGACAAACAAGAACAACAAAAATGAGATATATCAGCTTTAAAGGAGAGATGAAAAGTGGTAAATAGCTTTTGAGAATGCAAACGCAGTAGATATATCAAAATGACACAGTTGCAAATGCGCACTCTGCAATTACTCAAACAGTTTCTACTTCTCTGTTTTAGCATTCTGGTTTGACAATTTACAGCACCAAGCTGCAATGGTTATTAGTGAAAGGAAAAACCAGCGGAGCTATTTTACGCCCTTACTCCTTAAAGTTTGGATGAAGCTTCGGTAAAGTAACAAATATGTTTTTCACTTAAAATTAAGCAATTATTTTGTGTGTAATATTAATTTTAAACAAAGCAGTTTGTGTAATATTCGAACGAAATTGTGGACCATTACCATTTCACCAGGACTCGACAAACATATACGAGCAAAAATTATTTCACTACAGACTTTCGCATAGCGTAGGGACTGAAGAAATACTCATAATATGCGTTAATTATACATCCACGAAATAATGCACACATGTGTTAAAGTAAATCTAAATAAATAATACAACATTAACCTTTCTGATAATCACCTTCTTCATGAGAGAGAAAGAAAAAGAAAACATAAAATGTATTTTCAACAAGAGTTGAATTTTCTGCAACAGAATTTATCTGTAGTATCACAATAATATTCAAAATTACTAAATAGAATTAAAATTAAGAACGGAATTTTATTTTTGGAAAAATCAACCAAAATAGTGGTATGTTATATACAACATGTGTAATATTTTGGAATATTTACTGCAGTTATTTTAAGA
Organism: Mantis religiosa; assembly: GCA_030765055.1. Lineage (NCBI taxonomy): Eukaryota > Metazoa > Arthropoda > Insecta > Mantodea > Mantidae > Mantis > Mantis religiosa. Next base: position 134,582,617 of record CM060955.1, on the reverse strand, counting down.
AGACAATAATGAGAAAAATAGACCATTACAATAGTTATTTGTGAGACTTGAGAGGAAAGTTGATATTTATTAGCCAGTGAAAAAACATAACGCCCGAGACGTTAGTGCCAAGGGCTTAAATTTCAAGAGCATGATAAATATCAAACCTTGCTAGTCCTATACGTAATTTTGTGTTACCTAAGAAAACAAATGAAACCAGAATAATAAAATATATTCCTGTGCATTATAGAAGGCATATGTTTGTTTCTTGTTTTTCAGATAACTAAAAAAAATTGAACATCAGACTAAGCCATCTAAAAGGTAATCTATAGTTAAAGAGATTATAATATAGTGTGATCCATACAAACCTAAACCACTTCAATAGGTTGTAACAGTATTTTTGTTTAGTAATATTCGAAGGAATAATAAATATATAAAAATGTATGTAGTTGTGTGATTGGCCGAAGTAGTAGTGGTATGACGTGGTGTGATGACGTGTCAGTGAATCGGCCAATCACAAACTAAAGCGGGAATTACTATGGGGACAAGAAAATCAATAATCTATAAGAAGGAGAATCTTGTGTCTTGCTGGAGAAGGAGGAAAGATGTTACGATGATTGTAATTGTAAAGGAAAATTAATAAGATTCAAAAAGTGTTATTCAATATTTATAATAGATAAGAGTGAATCATAGTTCATATTATATAATTAAATAATATATTACAAAATTGGACTCATCTAAATTTTATTTTCACCAAAAATCCGCATCCACACCTGAGAAAAGATCTCACGACTCTCAGTATATTAAAACTCGACTTAGATCTTATAAAAAGTTGGCTTGCTTCTTATTAGTTGAAGATGAACGAAAATATAATCCCGTTACAAGGTCATAACCTTTGAACTAATAATTGGACACACGTGTAACTTTGGGAGAATATAATACACAATTGTGAGATTACATTGCACTATTTATATCTCAGAGAAAATGTTGAAAGTGTCCACCAGCATCAATATATGTTTGCACTCATCTCACCATATTCTTTTAACTTTTACGGAGATGATATCGAATTGTGAGAAGGTCATTTCCAACAAGATGGAACGACGTGCCATACATCTAATGACACCATGGAATTTGTAACCAGTTTCTTTGATAATCGAATACTCTCAAAAAGTCTGTGGCCCCCCAGATCCCCTGACCTAACCTCACCGGATTATTTCTTGTCGTGGTATCTAAAAAATAGAGTGTACAAGAATAGGCACGGACAATTGATGTTCTCTAGGAATCCATTCGAACCGAAATAAGTAACATTGGCGAAAATACTCTCCGTGAAACTTAAGAGAATATGGTGAGACTAGTGCAAACATGTATAGATGCTGGTGCAGGACACTTCCAACACTTTCTCTGAAATGTAAATATTGTAATGTGAACTTTCAATTATGTATTATATTCTCCCAAAGTTACACGTGTGTCCTGTTATTGGTTCAAAGGTTATGGCTTATTGAAATGGTTCAGGTTTGTATGGATCACACTGTATAATGTCTTTGGCACAATATTGGAGTAGACTTTCCTGAAAAATACTATGTTTTTGTCTCAAATTTTAGCTTTATTCTTCTGCTTAACCTGCTCTGTTGACTCTGGTAGAGACAATTCGACTCTTTGCAGAGATAATTCATGTGTAGTAGTAAAAGGCCTACTTTTCAGTAACAAAAGTATTGCGTAATGAATATTTCAAAATATTACAGGATGGGGAGATATTTTCAAAAATATATATTTTGCTTCCTTATCAATTTTAAATATTGTTTTGTTTTAATATTGTTTTTGTTTTTTTCCCCTGCCCTTTTCTCTCTCCATTTCTGTCACACAAAAACAAGACTTGCAAGACTTGCAATACTGAATTTTTGAGGTTATTACAGTACCCTTCGCTCTTAGGTAAAACTATCAAAGTCTGGTGTGTAACAGTTACAAGTGTTTATGTACCCTAGTTATTGTCTGTGTTCCTCTTTTCTTGATATAAAAATAATTACTTCTTCTTTTAATCATAATGGATTTCTTTCGATAATTAATAAAGGAACATTACGAAATTGTTTAATGCTGAGACTGCACTCTTGTTTAAGTGGTGGCGGTAGTGGCGGCGGCGATACCACACGCACACACACCACTACACCTGATATATTCACGTAAAGTTAAATGTACTGGAAGCTATTCTCCGTGTAAATGTATCGCACGTGCAGCAGTTCGGCGCTTTTGGAAAGCAAATTTCAGGTTGGTGTTTGCAGTTAAACGTCGCTGTAGAGTTGGGCAACCATGTGGCGGTTTTTCTTTCCATTAAGAAGATAGCATCAAGTAATTTAGCAACGCTTTCTCGCACATGCCCAATGCGGATCAGGAGCTATCAGCCCGCATGCTTGCGTAAAAAGAAGCAAACTGTGGTGTCATTGTTTACTACGACATTTTTGTTGATTGATCACGCAGATTAAGCCCAAGAGTTTGACAGCCAGTCCCGTTCCGTGGTTGTTGGAGAAACAAAGGAGAAACGCTGATTGTCAGTGAGCCAAGTGCCCCTAGCTCTCGGATTGCTGTTAGAGATAACAGAATGCCAAACTCGACGCACCGATACAGTCAACTGGCCTCCAAAGTGCCCTCCAATTATCTGGCCACCTGTTTGTTCCATTAACGTGATTTCTTAAGACTCGTTGTAATGCACATATTGTATCCGTGAGACAGCGGCCCACCAATAGCGTCCCTAAAACGGTAAACATACCTACTTGGAATTTAGGAGCCTTTTGATCACTGCGCAAAAACCTAAAGCATGTAACATTGTAGTGCGTCATTTGTTACGGTCTGTACCTTTAAACAATGGACAACTATTAATTCTTCTGGGCTTTCATGGATGGGGAGTACTTTGCAAATAAATTAAAATTGCAGATGCAACTAAAAGCACAACCAAATTACAGTAAAAAGATTGGGGCGAGCCTACCATTTATTCCAAGCTCGTTGCCCATTCTGATTTCTTTAGAACCAACACTCTGTACTCACTTTATAAAAGATTTATAACATTTCTTTACTCTTGTACAAACAATTCATATGAAAGTTTTAATCCCTCTACATCTTGCTAAAAGAGACAAACATTATTATAAAAGAATTTAAACTAAATCTTTTCAAACCTAGTGGCAATGTGCAGGTTTTGAAATATCATTTTCTTTGAATTAATACAAAACAAAAGGAGGTTAAAAAGATACAGTTATTTACAGTTGAGAATAGTGTAAAACATTTAAAAATTATAACCAGTGACAAATGATATATCGGAAATGGTTAATGCTGCAACAAAGTTGAAAGTGTGTGTTCTAAGGAGATATTTTTATGTGATAAGATTATGTTCAATCTTGAGGTTTACAGGAGTTCTCAGACTGTTGCTAGACAAATGAAGATCTTTCATTGTCACGCAAATATTCCTGTACATATGGTAGTTTCATCGAAACCGTTAGAACTGTTTTTGAGGAGGGGGGGGCAAATGAAACTTTGGTTATGTGAAAGGTCATTTGGGGTAAACAAGCGGGATCTATCAGGCGCTTTCGTCTGTGGCCCGCATTCGAAAGGTCCAGGTTCGACCTACCTGATCCATGGAATTTTCGGGAATCTTCCTGGACGCCAGTCGAATGCTGAGTAGGCTAATTATATCCCCGAATTTCCTGTCCCTCTTTTTCATCTCCATTATGATTTCATATCACCTCTCTTCTGGGTAGAAAGTGTGAGGGGCATCTCGGCTTTGCGTGGCAGGATGATAATGCTCTTGGTAAAATTTCCTCCGTCGGTAGGACGGACTCCGGTCTCCAGGGTGGCCATGTGGACCGTCTCAGGATCACGGTGGGTTGAATACCGGTTGTCCTGGCCTGCCGGGGAGTTTTCAAATGGTAAAGTGAAAGTAACCTGCCCTCTACACTATCGTGCCTCCTTGGGACGACCGCTCTCTGTCTGCTCTCGCCTCATCCTTCCTCCCGTGGATGCTCCACTTGGGATATAAGTACAATATTACAGGACTTGCTGGTCCCAGTGACGAATCCCCTCATACGATTCTATCCTATAATTTGGGGTAGAGAACTTCCTAGAAAATCTTGGGCCGCGCCGTGGCTCAGTGGTTAGACCGCTTGGCCCTCACCAAGGCGTCCCGGGTTCGATCCCAGGCGACCGCAAAGTGAGATTTGTGGTGGACAACATGTGTGCTAGGGCGGATTTTCTCCGGGATCTCCGGTTTTCCTCGCTTTCTCATTCCACCGATGCTCCATTTTCATCTCATGTATCATCAGTGTCATCGCCTGCGGTGCCGTATGTAGTAAAAGCGGGCGTTAAACACCACACATTTCATTTCATTTAGAAAATCTTGGTATCCCATCTTTGGAAGACCTGAACTTAAGTATTAAGCTTTGTATTTAATCGACTTTTAGCTTTTGATTTGTCTAGTCACGAATAGAAATCAGAGTGACACACACATATATGAACGGACCGTTTTCTAAAAATTATATTTTTGGTGCATCGATTATCAAAATGTTGGTGAACTTTCTTAATTTACTGCAGGTAACCACTTAAACCTCAGGAATATATCCACTGTTGGCTTTAAGCGATTTGTCCTGCAATTTCAATTAGGTACTGATGCAGGAATTACAACTAAAAGTAACTATAATTGAGTGTATCTAACAGACCTTGGTGTTGCCATGAATATCTTCATTGCTTAATTTTAAAGGGTGTTGTGGACGAGATTTGCTACATCTTGCTGATCGATCTTCGAGTTAAGCAGCTTTGAACTTGGTGGGCATTTCAACTAGTGAGCCTCCACTTGTTGTATGGGCTATGTGGGATATAACTTAACCCACCAACAACTAGCGCCTTTGGCGTATCCCACATTTCCATCACCATGTGTATCTATCACTTCATTCGCTATTCAGCTTTTCCAATGGCCTTAGCTTAGTCGTATTAATTCCTTCTCTCCATTGCGTCTTTCCTTCCTTCTTCTGCTCTTCGTATAATAAACTAGACCTCATTTTGGCCCATTTCCTGCTTTATCCAAAAGGATACCACAGTACCATATCACAGTATTTGCCCAGTTTCTATCTTCTCAGTTCTTATAAACTTCGAACGTTTCTATTCTCCTTGTGAAGTCATTTCCATGTCTCAGGTACGTTTTAATCTTACCCTGACAGTTGCCAACATTCATATCCATAAAGTAATATGGGTTTCACCCCAGCCCTACATATCGTTTTATTTGTATTATTTCGTTTCTTTTTACCATGACAACCTATTCAAATGGTAAATATTTTTTTTTCCCCTTGTACTCGAATGTGAATGTCTTTCCATGTAGTTCCTTCTGGTGACATAATGCTTCCCAAATATTTAAATTCGTTACATTCTCACAGTTCTAGTTCTTTTTATCCTTCTCCTGTTCTGAGGAATTCTGTTTTCAACGTGTTCATGTTGAGGCCCCATTTCTTATACTCATCCTACAGTTTTCTCGGCTTGAAGTCAACGCCATAATTCTTCCCTAGCTATAATTACTTGATCATTCGCATACAAAGGAGTCGTTAAACAAGAATCCTCCATCTGATTCCCCATTCCTGAGATTTCCTTCCTCCATTCCTTAATGTTTACTGAATACACAGGGTGGCCCATATTAAGTGTCACAGGCATGTAAAGGTTATTTGAAATGGGAGAACTTTCTACAAACAAAACAAGCATACGCACTCTTTTATCTTAAACATTTGTATCCTGGGAGTCTAGATAGTAGTATGTGCTACATAGAAGGAAAGAAATAAAGACAGAAGGAGAAGGAAGGAAATGGAAAGAAAGAGACAAAGAGAACTAAAGAGAATGAAGGAAAGAAGGATTATATAGTGTGATCCATATAAACCCGAACCAATTCAATAAGCCATAACTTTTGACCCAATTATAGAACACACGTGCAACTTTGGGAGAATATAATACACAATTGGGAGATTATACTACATTATTTACATCTAAAAGAAAATGTTGCAAGCGTCCTCCACCGCCATCTATACATGTTTGCACTCATCTCATCATATTCTCTGAAGTTTTACGGAGAGTATCCTCACCAATGTTTCCTATTTAGGTTCGAATGGCTTCCTAGAGAACATCAATTGTCCGTGGCATATTCTTTATACACTCTATTTTTAAATACCCTCACAAGAAAAAAATCCAGTGAGGTTCTGTCAGGGGATCTGGGGGTGGGGCACAGACCTTTTGTGGTTATTCGATTATCAAAGTTTCAAAGTGTCATTAGATTTATGTCACGTTGTTCCATCTTGCTGGAAGTAACCTTCTCTCAATTCGATATCATCCAGCTGCTCCACAAATGTTTTGAAGATACCAGTGTCTACAGTCGTATCAAATAAAATGGGACCAACCATCCATAGACGCTGGTGGAGGACAGTATTCAAATATTTTAAGAGCTGGCTTGACTGTCAGAGCTGGCACTCTGTCCTGGCATTGAAGAAAAAGCTATTATATGAATAGAAAAAATATGAAAGCTAAGAACTGTAAATCTTATTGGAAAGGGGCCTTTCCAATTTATGATATCTTAAATATTTCCTTTGGACCCTTTGTGGAGCACAGACAAGTAATTACATGTTAAATGTAACGATGATATTTTTCTTTATAACTTGTCCCCGACCCGAATAAGCTAAGTAGCTTTTATTAAAATATGTTTTAATGAGTTATTGAATTGTTTAAGATGTTTTCATGAAGTATAGATTATATAAAAGAACATTAAATGAATAGGTAAGTTATATATCCAGTTATATATGACTTTATTAAATATCCAAAGTAGCTATATTAGCATTCAAACACTTGGTGATTCTTTTAGAAAGGTTTCATATGACGTTAACAACATATAGGGACTGAAAGTGGGACAAGCTTCACACACTATTATCATATTTTCCTTTGTTGTGGTTGCTGTGAACATGATTTCGTTTTATATATCTCCACAAAAGCTAGTCCAAGGGCGTTAGGTTGGGTAAACAAGGAGGGCATGTGATAGGTCCAAAACCTCCCATTCACCAATTGTCAAATTTCTCCTTTAACATTTCACATAGATATTGCAAAATGTGATGGTGTATCAATCTGCGATATAATATTTCTGTTGTCATGTTGAAGGACATGTTGTCGAAGAGGAGAGGTAAATTCATGGCTGAGAAAATGGTAATATAATTCATCAGGAATTGTCTTTCATATCTGTCTGCATCAGTAACTGCCATACACGTGTCTAAATTTTGGAGAAGCATAATACATAATCCATATGGCTAAGTGCATATATTACTTTATTTTGAGAGTTTAAGTGATTTTATAACAAAAAGAGAGAGTTTTTGAGAGATGTACTAACTTCAAGGAAAATATCCTAAAATATTTTATTTTAGAAAGAAGTATTTTAATGATAATTAAAACACCAGAACATAAAAAAGTGTATGGTTGCATTTAAAATTCTGAGGTTGGTCCCCTTGTACCCCATAACGTCCGTATCACAATTTGGAAGGCCCCTTGGTCCAGTAAGATTTGCAAGCTTTGGAATTGTGTTTGTTCTATTCATTTGTAAAGGTTTATGTGAGTCATCCTGTATGTTTTAAACTGAGCTAGCCATAAACACCATTATCTTCTCCAATTAAAAAATACCTTTCTAGAATGTTTTACATCATTAGCAGGACAGACTTCTAGAAGTTCATTGAGAATATATACTGCAGTAGACTACAGGTGGAGCTGCTAGAGTTAGAATAGCAAAGAAACTATGAATGCCCTTCCCACTCGTTAAAACCAGTTATTATTCGGCAGGATAAGGCTCTTGGCCATCAGAGGTCGACCTTGGTTTGGTTGACCTAATAATTGTAATCAAGAATATTGTTTGCGATAATCGACGTCCGTGTGTTATAACACTCAGTTCGATTGGGTAGGATGGAGCGTCACGAATCTTTTGTCTGCCCCAGACAAGCCCAACTACGATGTCAACATGCGGTTCGTAATTTATGGCTAACATATAGCAGTAACCTACATTGGTTCTTGCTCTATACTGCTTTGTCAGATAGGCACTGGCGTAACATAAGCAACATTTGCCATAGTTATATAATTATTTTCTAAAAATGCGAAGCGCACGTTGTGAGCGCATTTAATAATTTCAAAATATTTTTTTGCATTCTGTGCTTTATACTTGTAGATAGTAGGGAAAATTTTCTAGTCCAACACCGAGCGTGATGACTCAGATGGGTTTCTCTATTGCCCGCATTCGGAAGGTCCGGGTTGGCTGCTCGTGGCCGGCCTACCTGACCAATGGGATTTTTCGGGGGTTTCCTGGGTCACTAGGCGAATGCCAGGGAGAGTAATTACATCCCCCGAATTTCTTGTCACTCCATTTCGTCTCATTATCATTTCACATCATCTCTCATCTGGTGGTCTCTTTTAGGGTAGAAGTGTCGGCCAGAGTGTCGGCGCTGCATGACAGGATGAGATGCTACTGGAAAACACCTCTTCTTTTAGCAGTCTCTCGCTGGTCTAGTGGTCCGTTTTGTACCAAGGTGGCTGGGATTGTCGGTTTTAATGGCCTGCCGGGGATTTTCCAACTAGTGAATAGTAGTGACCCCATCCTCTACACCTCTTGAATCCTTGGTTTGGCCTCTCTCTGTCTCCTCGCACCTCATTCTCTCTCTCAGGGATGCCCCACTTGGGGTATAGGTAAAATAGATACAGTCTTGTCGACTTTCCTAATGCCCTCCATAAGATACTATCCTATCTATTCTATTCCAATCATAAATCCAATCCCTTCCAAACCTGATATTTAAAATAAGCATTTTCCTCAGATTGTGGTTTACATAAACCCTTTTTACAAAAATTTAATCTTCTCAAAATTGGGCCTAATAATTTGATTACTGTAATATGTACTGACGTTACGTTCATCACAAATTAAATGCATATCTTAAATTATCTGGCAATAACTTATAAAGGCCTCTTCATTCTAGTCGACTTTTGTATAATTTGTAAAGCTAAGAGATTGATAAAACCTTTCACATCCATCAGTATTTATCAAATACTTGTTCTTAACCCAAATAGGAAGACGTTTTTTATACTTTATTTTTCTTTTCAACGCTCTGACAATGAAACAAGAATGTGTCAGGTCATCACTTCCGATTTAAAAGATTTTGTTGTGGCTTAAACTCATTAATAAAATAATTTCTATAAATATTTATCTCAGTTAACATTTATTGGATAGTATGAAATGAAATGGGTAGTGTTTAACGCGCGCTTTTACTACATATGGCACTGCAGGCGGTGACACTGGTGATACATGAAGTGAAGATGAAGCACCAGTGGAATGAGTTGGCAGGGGAAACCGGAGATCCCGGAGAAAACCTGCCCCCAGCGCCGTGTTTTTCATCGCAAATCTCACTTTCCGGTCGCCTGGGATCGAACTCGGGTCGGCATTGTGAGTCAGGTTTCTAACCACTCAGTTACGAGGAGACCAGTTGGAATAGTACTCGAATACGAAGAAAAAGTAATATGAATGCAACATATTAAAGTTCTATCGCTGGATTTTATAGGCTACAGAGTAAAGATCTTATGGTTTTCGAAAATACCTATGATGTTATGCTAAGCATATCTAAATTTTGTAGAACGATATGCACATAAAGCTATAACAAATGTATACGCTTTCTCAGCGGAAAAGAGCCTTAAGAATCATTAAAGTACTTTCCATAGTGACAGGCGATTTTCTTTCTTTTAATATTTAAACACACTTCTTTGTCAGGTTTTGTTTCACATAGTTGACTTATTTCGCGATCATTAATAAAATTCAAACCATCCCTTCCACTTGCTTAGCATACAATACCGTATTTCTCAATTTGTGATTTATATTAAGAGAGATTTGTAGTCCTTTTATAACTCTAGTCATTAACTTATTTGTCTGGAAATAAACTGCCATTTCCTTAGGATCTGCTCTTTGTAATGTCTTTGGGTGCATCTATCACCGAAGGGAGTGTTTCTGCAACAAATATAGCTGGATACCATTGAATTTTGAACTATTTTTCAACATACAGAAGGAGTCATTACACAGTAAGCAGTTCCTAAAAATATACTAGAGCTTTTATGACTACAGATTTTATATTTCAGGCCTTTTCATCCCAAGGAAGAAAACGTATTACTGGATTTTTGCTTCCATAAGGGTTTTCTGCATTACTTTTTATTTGTATCGCCTTATGAAAATTTGTTGAAGTTTTGAAAGCAATTTGCTAAATTTTGAAATTCAGGAGGCAACCAGGACGATATATCACTGACAAAAGTAATGAAAATAAATTAAGTTTTAGGTTATTGCTGTATTTTAGACATGAAAATAATGCTTCTGAGGTACCTGATGTTTTATGATTTTAATGCCTACATCAATTTCCTCTTTAAAGCACTAAAATTGATTACGCACAAAATATACAGTTCTTCAGAATGTCCGATAATTTTACTGGCCCTTAAATGCTCGACTCATTTGCTGTATACTATTTTAAGGTGAACCATTTTGCACCATATGTTTTTAGTTCTCTTTGTATACTCAAGATAGGTAAGTGCTTTGAGTGGCTATAAACCGTTTTTCTGTTCCTTCATACACTGTAATTTATGGTTGGTTTGGTGAATTTATGCGAGGAAAATAAGCCTAAAAAAACAGCAGCGTTAAAGATGCTCAGTAACTAACAGTAATGTAATTGCAGTTAGTTGAAAGGTACAGTTTAACTTGTAAATTACTCTTTGTATACTCACACGCACTCAAGCTATTAAATCTCCTCTTCCTATTAGCTCGCCGTATTCAGATGGTCATCCCTCTACGTCCTCCACTGGACGTCAAACCGTGAATTATTCGCAGAAGCTGTCATTGACTCAAGCTGTTCCCAATAATTTGCGAACACATTGCATGATAAATTTTGCTTCCTAAGGATTTGAGGGATACATACAAAGTAAAAATACCTTCAAGTTTGCTATTTAATCCAGTTTATATCTTGTGAAGTCCTCAAAATTTGTATTTCCAGGAAATCACTCTATAGAACTTTTTTGTGGAATTAGTTCTCCCCGTGGCTAACCTATGTAGTATGGAAGTAGCGTGTCTTCATCACATTCAAGCAGTCCTAAACTTTTTTCATCCTTGGGTTAATAAACATTTTCAAAAAATTGTTAAAGAGTTTGGTATAACTTTAGTTCCTAAAAATAAATATGGTACTAAAAATTGATTGCATTTCTCTATAAAAGAATAAAAAAATCTGGTATTTATCAGTTTAATTGCTTCGATTGTGATAAAGTTTATATTGGAAAGACGAAACGTAATTTGGAAACCAGAAAGAAAGAATATTTTCGTAACATTAAATGTAAACAAACAGATAAATCGGCCGTATCAGTTCATTTTTGGTCATTTAAACATGAAATAAATCCAGAAGTCAAATTATTGAAACAATTAAATGGTCAGATAGATTTAATGGGCTCGTAAAATATATTTATTTTAAAAAAACAAACATCGCGTAATGAATTTTTAACGGTGGTCGATTCTGTTTTTAAATTTGTTTGATTTTCAGATTTTTGTAGTACTAATAATAGCATATCAACATCTAGTGTTTAGTAACGATGGCGACAGCTTTGTTTTCCAGCTCAATATAAAATCGCGATCCTGGAGAATTTATAAGAATTATCATTTCTTATAAGTGAAGTTTTAATTAAATATTATTATATTTGTATATATTTGTTTGCTTCACTGTTAATAGCTTCATGTTTACGTATCATTTCTTAAGTTTAAGTAAAAGTACATATATTACCTCCTATAGTCAGTTAATAGAATATGATACAGAAAGTAATGGAAAGATATGGTATCTCGGTATCGTAAGTAAATATTAATTCTATAAAACAACTCGTATGATTTACAATCCTGCTGAACGGATCGCCCAACCTTGGTATAGTCTTGTAGAGAACAGTGGTCGGGAATTCCAAGAGAATTACTTCCTCCGTTGTATTTGCCTTTTTTTTTTTTTTACAACTTGTCCTTGTTCTAATTAACAGTTGAATTAGACCCTGATGTGTTAACCTCTAGTTAAATTAAGATCCGTTCTACTTAAGCCATTGGATGGCAATGCCTTTGAAATGTCTTCGCCAGTGTACAAGTGAATGGCGGTTAGAGACCTCACACTGAACCACACTTTCTTCAGTTGAGATGATGAAGGCTCAGCAATAAAAAAATAAATATGTTAGTAAGGTAGAAACCAAGAAGCTCCCGGGAGCTGCAATTAATCACAGTCCTAGAGTTTCAAAAAGTTTGTGATTGATGTTCTTATTCATAGATGAAGCAACTATCTCACGTCTTGCTGCAACCAAACATTCGGAATGAAATGTAAATTCTCAACAAGTAGTTGTTAGTTTCTTTCTTCACTGTTGCATTCACCTGGCTTTCCCTGCTCATTCTCATACGAACTACTCTTAAATGACATATTCTACTATCTACGTCTTGTTAATACAAAACCTTCATTACACTTTTACACCTTTTGTTCTTCATCTTTTGAGCCTGTCTCCAATCTCGTTCGCTGGTGCATCTATTAGCAGCTCCATTGATGACCTGTAAGATCTTTATCTCCAGGTATGCGTGGGTGAGTGATGATAAACACACTAGTTAAGTTGAATATATATTTAACTCATTAACGGCCAACTCTTTTTTTATCACCGGTGATGAGTCATGGCTGCATCATTATGATCCTAAAGGAAAACAAGGCATCACAGTGTGGAAATCGCCAGGTTCACCAACACCAAAAAGGATAAAAAGTTGTTCCATCTGCAGGGAAAGTGATGGTGATCACATTTTTTAACTGTGATGGAATGATTTACCAGCATGCAGTTCCCCCTCATACTACTATTACAGCAGCATACTACACGTCAGTATTGGCTACACTGAGGAAGCACATTGCAAAGAAATGACTAGAGTTTTCTCGGACTGTGTAGCGACTTCATCATGACAATGCACGGCCTCACGTCGCAAATCAAGTCATGCAGTTTATGGCTCGATTTAACATTACCAGTGTACCACACCCACCTAATAGCCCCGATCTTGCGCTCCGTGACTTTTTAATTCCATCACTAAAGACAAAGCTTAAGGGTATTCGATTTGAGAACTCTGAAGCAGTGCTGAAGAAACGTGAGGCAATTCTCAAGGACCTGACAAAGAATGGTCTGCAGCACGTGTTCAAGCCTGGCAGAGATGCTATAAAAAGTGCATTGAAGTAGGAAGGGACCTTTTTGAAAAAAGATCATGTAAACATTGAATTGCAGTAATAAATATCTGTGAAAAATATCAGTCTCGATCTTTGTTGATATATCCCAAAATCACGGTCTATAAAGAGATCGCTTCACCTTCACTCATATTCTCAGCATTGGAATTGCTTACAGCTGAGGATCCTATGTGTGATGCAATAATAGGAAACTTTATCAACCATTTATGGTATTACAGAAAACTTAGAGGGAAGCACAACAAGCCAAATGCAGCAGTGTACTTTCACAAACACTGCTGTCGTTAGCACCCTACTGCTTTGAATGAACAAAGTACATAATACGCAAATTTTTAAAAGATAATAATGTGTTCACTTAATTAGATGACTTCAGTGATGACATACATTATAAAAACTCTTGAGAATTCAAGACAAATAAGGAAATAATATATGTAGCGGTCTGTAGATAGAGCGCTGGAAGTTAATGGGCTAATGGAGGTTAATAATGATTATTTGTAATGGGCTACCAACTGTTGAGGTTAAAAAATGGAAAGTTTCTGAATCTTATTACTCAAAATTGTAAGTGCTGAATTTTCCTCGCTAACTATGAACGTATCCATACGGTTTAAGATAACTACTCGTAATTCGTAATAATACTGCAAAGTATAGGTTGCAGCGCGGTCTTTAAGCGCTGTGGAATGCCGATAACTGATCTCAGCAGACACTTCTATATACGTGTTTTTAAAAACACCAATTTTATAAATACACTGTTTTATTAACTTAACACCAGATTAGAAGCGGTACTCTATATAATGTTGCCAAAAGTTCTCCCTTGGCCTGTTGTTACTGTGCGACTCACTGAATTCTAAATATTCTGTTCCCATAACCATTTTAAGACTTTATCTACATTGTTAGCAGCGTCTGCAATAGCTAAAGATGCTGAATTCAAGAATGGAAGTTAATGTGCAGCAGAAAGCACTCGAAGAAATCGCCCTGGAAAAAAGGGGAAGTTATAAACGTTGCCGAAGGCCTCTCATGATAAACCGTACTTTACGAGTACAGTTATATAAGATAACTTATAAGATATATGTAATGTATTCTTTCGCACTTTCGTGAATTTACTGAAAAGTAATGTAAAGTGTAGTCAACGCTATCACTGCATATTTGGTTAAAGATGTGGGCAGCAGACACTGGGCCGGCTACGAAAAAACATGAATATTTCACACATATTTAAATACAAGCTTAATTCATGTCATCCACTATGATTCCGCGTAATATTTCACATCTTATCAGAGTCATTACTGTTTAAATTGAAGAGCTCCAAAAATATAGCTTTGAAAAAGATTATTTTACCATAAGCAATATATTCAGAAGAAAGTTCTCTAAAGAACAACATTATAGATGAAGTTAAGAAAACGTTATTGATCAATGTAAAACTAGTTTTACGAATATATATTTTTCGATCTAGTAGTTTTAATGGAGAAATGTTTTTATAGAAATACTACATTGTACATTTCGTTACAAATTCAGACGGAACTGTGATAGCGAAATGTTTAAGGACTCAAGGCTTTTTGCTGGATTTAAAATTTCTTACCTTTTTATGCTGTCACCAGAAACCACTGAAAATCGACAAGATTTAAAAACAGCCATTAATATATTTAATAATTCGAACCATTAATATCAGATATGTTAAGGATAGTTTCTTTATCCTCATGTACTAGGTGTGGTACTAAACCAAATTATTGCACTTGGGTTATGCTGTTCATACTCTCAAACCTTTTTCCAAAACTACCTTTTATGTGACTCAAGGAGTCTCTATACTTGTACAGTAGAACTCCACTTATCCGAACTACAATTACTTCCTACAGAAAGTAATCACCATGATGATTATGCTGTAAGAATGCATCTCATTCAACATGAAATATATATTGTACAAACACGTTAACATAAATACCAAAATATCGTGAAATAAAAGACAAAGCTAGTGTTTTCTAAGTCTCCCAAACTGAATGTTTGTTCCTTTCAGGGTTAATAAACTAATGACCGCTAACATCACAAGGTAAAACCCTCAATAAGAGAAGGCTCAAATGTTATATTTTTTTTTTTTTTCTTATGACAGTAGTGATAAACAACAGAGAAAGAAACTAGTTTAACATGTACTTGTCAATTTATATTTCACTTCATTTCAACGTTTGGTTACAGCAACTCCAGTCAGTTGTACCACCTTTGAATAAAAATATCAATCTCGTAAACCAGAATGTTCTGATTAATTACACCTTCCGGGAACTTGCTTTTTTTCTATTCTAGCTTTTCTAACGTATTTATTTTCATTTTCTCTGTTATTTATCTACAGAAAGAGAGGAAGTATTGCATTCTGTGCAGAAATTGCTAATGGAGATTTCACGAAACCCTGAATCCCTAAACAGTATTTTTAGATAAATATCCCTTTATCATTTTGTGTGTTCTTTATGTCTGTCTCGGTTTGTGTCTATTATTTATCTGTAAAGTAGATAACTCTTAAATGAGAAGTTGGTTAAAATCCAACTTGGGATTTAAATGAAATAGGTAGCCACAAAAATGTTAAACAATACAAAAAATCATTATCTATTTTCTCCAAATGGTTCTATCCAGTTTTATTAAAATAAAATACAATGTATAAGAAATTCACACAACAAATGTGCTGGTTATGTTGTATTTTCTAAGAACATTCCTCTGAAGTCCAGTTCATTTTGAATGATTTTGGCATAAGAAATAAATTGTAAAAAATAAAATAAATATGGCCCGCCTTGGTAGCGTAGATGGTAGCGTGTCTGCCTCACGTTCAAGAGGTCCCGAGTTCGAATCTCGGTCAGGATGAGTTACCTGGATAAGGTTTTTTCCGAGGTGTTCCCTTACCCTAAAAAGACGAATGTTGGGTAACTGTAAGCTCCATGGACCCTGGGCCCATTTGAGCAACGCTGGCCCTCGTAGCCATGGTCGCTAGAGCGTATGTCTCTAGCGTTCCGCCACGTAGGGGGTCGCAGGTTCGAGTCCCGCCTTGTGCATGACTGTTTATATGTATAGTGAATATGTGTGAAACGAGAGAAAACAGATAAGGAAATAAACGAATATAATGGGGAAAAACGGTTAAATAAGGAAAAATAAAAGGAAAATTATGTATCTATATGTTACATAGAGATACTTAAAGGACGTAAATTACAAAAAAAAAAAAAAAAAAAAAAAAAAAAAAACATCTTCTGCACGCTAGGGATTAAGCAATGCTGCCTAAAAGACATGCCTGGCTTCGTTTTCTTAATCTTCCCAGATGTCTTCTTCCTTTAGGCTTATAGAACAACTATTTTGGTATACTCTCCTTTGACATTTTATCAACACACTATCTTCAGTTTTTGCTATAATTTGTAAGTTGTTGAATATCGTGTAAATGCTTTGGAAAAACATCTTATATATTCTCTTTTTATTTAACCATTTTTGGGATACTCCTTGGAGTTTTTTATATTGATCAGTAGTTATACTCTTCTCAAATGACCAGTACCAACTTATTTTATTCCTCTCTCTCCCCCAAAAATTTGAGTATAACTTAAGCCGGCTCTATTCACCTGCTTCAATTGTATTCCCATTGTACCAGTAAAGAAGCATCTAAAAATTTTATGTCCATAAATATGAATAGACATTAACAACTCTTGCCTGTCGCGCAGTATTTCATTGAGTAGAGATGTCGCTTTCCTACTCTGCTTCCTTCACTTTTCCACCATCATTATAAATCTCAATGCCCAAATATTTGCAGTTCTCTTTATAGCGTACAATTTATTATTATAATTTAGTTTTAAGTGCTTACACAAACCAGTACATATTTAATCTTGCCGCATGTTGAACTCGTTGAGAAATGACGAACTGTCACTTATAGTGCTCTGCATTATGAGCGCATATTTCAGAAGCTCCACTTAATTACAGCAAGCATAATAAGGGCAAACATCCCACGTTGCTATTCGTATTTATACTTCCTCTTGCCTCTTAGAGATGCCGGCAGAGGAAGTGTCATATTTCACACAAAAATCAGTATTACTTTCAATGACTTTCTATAGTTTTTATACAGTTTTTATAATTTTTTACGAGAGGTCACTTTTGTATCTAATTGATGTTAATCCAGATATAACAACCTCTACACTTCACAGCTTAACTGCCTGATGGCGGGCCAAGGCCTACCGCCCGAACGCTGCCTCCTCCACCTCTGTCTACAACAGGCGTCATAAAAGGGATGCAGTCTTGGAAGGTGCGACGTGGTTAGCTCCCAGAGTCTCTCTCTGCGAGCAAATAGGGCTCCAATACAGGCACTACGTTTTTCTCAAGTAGCTCCTCAATCGCACCCGCCAGGAACTTCAAAAGGATGAGTGCAACCCGCAACAGATTTTCTGCAAGAGAATCTTCACGCCGGTACCGGGAGTGAAATCTGGGTCTCCCGATTTGCTGATAAGCAGCAACCTCCGCATTAAGGATACCCCTAACCCAAATAAGCCTTTGCATATATAGTTTATTTTCACATTTAATTAAAGCCAAATGGTGGATAGTAAATTGTTTTAAAGCCCAGTCCTTTATAAACCAGCCTAGAGTTTCGATACATTTCCCATGATAGCCCGATAAATAATAAACAGTGGCATCACTTTAAAAATTTGTGTGCCGTGGCGTAGCCAGCTAAAGCAGCATGCCTTGGCTCCCTACCACGGAAAGCGGTCCGGGATCGATCCCACTCCTGGGGTGCGGATTTTAAGTCCCGGTTATAGGACCGGTGCCCATCAGTATCTTGAGGAAATTGAGGAGCTTACAATAGGTAAGCGGCCCTGGTTATAGAAGCCAACTTTCCGTCTGCGGGTGCCGAGATGCTGACATCTCCTCCCCGTATCGGTTGGATGATCGCTCACCTCTACCTTGCCTATGTTATAGTGAGGCCGGCAGTCTGGTTGGCAGATCCTGGCCCTACATGGGCTATAGCACCCTGGGTTGTGGGTGATGTTATCATTAAATTGATGAAGTTTTGAAAATTCAAACAAATGCACACAATGGATTTTTCGGAAATTGCCACAAAGAAAGATTTGAAATGATTTTGTTTTAAAGAGATAGGCCTGTTTTTCAGTAAATATTTGTCTCTTAAACTTCCAAATTTCTTTTTTAGCCACTTACGCATAGTGCACACGTTAGAAATGTCCATGCATCTCAAGACTATTCATTGTTTCTCCAAAACAATGCATCTCAGGTACCTTCCTCTTTTATTTATACAGCCCTGCCTACTTCCAAGAGAGCTCAAAATTTGCAAATATACTCACATATATTTTGTGACTGAGATGCAGTTTAAGTCCTATGCTATCTTTTCATACCTAATTTGAATTCTTAGTTTGAAAAGTAACGATAAATATGTAATAAAATGTAAACGTGTATATATATTGTGAGTTTGTGGGTTCGTGAAATTAAAAGTCCAATTGACAAACTCAAAATGTTCTTCATTTCTACCGAATTACAGTTGGAACACTTGCCGATTACATAGAATTACGTAGCGCACACAATTACAATTCACCAGTTCGTCTGTTACAGGTCCACTCCGCACTCGCAAATACGTACAACTCCTCTGATACACGTACACAGTCTTCCCGTCCGTTCGATAGCACGGCGCTCCTCTGGCTGCTCGCCAAGAACTCACTTGAATCGCCCACTTTAGGCCTTATATAGGGAGATTGCTGTTTCTGGAAGTCTCGCGGTACAGTGAATCATCCCGACTGTTCCAGACGGCAGGGAGAGGGGAAAGAGATGGCTAGTGATGTTTTTCCAACCACCCCCTCGTTAGCGCTACAAGATAAATGGGTAGGCGTGATGGAATGCTTCCCGTCACTCACTCGGCCGTCAGGTGGTCGTGCCTTCCGATAATTGGGTGACAATATACACGTACTGTCGCGACTGGCGGCGTACGCACACAAACAGATAGTTAACAGAGTTAACAGAGTTAAAGAGCTTGCCGAAACAGATAAAGTTATATAATTCGAAAATTCTAGTGACATCTAGATTAATAGAGAACATTCCACAGACGTCTGCAATCACGAGTGAGCTATAAAAAGGAGCCGCGATCGCTAGTTAAAGAGAGTGTAATTGGAACGGAATCATGCAGCTGTATTTTGAAAGTGAACTCTTTGTTTGTGGGTGTGGAAGACGAACTTGAAATGTGAAATGAAATGTGTAGTGTTTAACGCCCGCTCTTACTACATACGGCATCGCAGGCGATGACACTAATGATACATGAGATGAAGATGGAGCACTGGTGGAATGAGATGGCGGGGAAACCGGAGATCCCGGAGAAAACCCACCCCAGCGCCATATTGTCCACCACAAATCTCACTTTGCGGTCGCCTGGGATCGAACACGGGCCACCTTGGTGAGAGCCAAGCGGTCTAACCACTGAGCCACGGCGCGGCCTAACGAACTTGAAGGCTGTATTAGTGTATGTTACGTAATTCTGCTACTGTAAGGGTTGACTAAAGTGTGTTTCTACGGAAATAAAGAGCATTTTGAATTTCTGCAAATTGGACTTTTAATTCTACGAAGCCACAAAGTCACAGTATATATACAAGCAGTAATAACCGAGCGCGTCCTCGCTGTGATGTTATGCTAGTTTTTAATTTTTGCCTCGAGTCTTTGTTAACCTGCACATAAATCTTTATTACAGGTCCAAGATTATAAAAGGACACATTTTTTAAACTATTAATCATTATATGGCATGTCTTGCTTTAGGACATTTTTTTTTTAATTTTTATTTAGTTGTTTTCTTACATTTAAGTCGTGTATATAAAGATGTTCCTACATGAATAAGTTTCCGAATATTCAGAAGTGCCTATATTCATCATACTCTCATTTTTTAAGGAAAAAATCGCATTTCTATCCAGTAGTTAGACTAGAAAGAGAAGCTGTTGTATGCATAGCTATTGTCAGGGGCGAGGTATAATTATGTTTATGAATTCATGTCCCAAATAAGGGATGAGACAGGTCTGCTTTGCCTTTTGAGGTGTGAATACAGACCAGATTTCTATTCCTCCAGTCCTTGCGTTGCCTCCTAGGCTGCAAAGTCTTCCTTATTCGCTATAAACTTGCTATAATAATATGAGAACTGAATAGTCCCCTATTTGCAAGACCTGCTTCAAAATCAACGTTCTTATTTTCTTTTCAGATTGTTCAAATAATAAATTGAACAAACACACAAATATAGTGAATTATCGCATCACTAATCTTATATCTGTTTTTAATTGTATAGCAATTTAACTTATGTATAAATTAATTTAATGATATAATTAATAGCTTTGTGTTCACTAATTTTAATAAATTATATTTCAGTTTTGAATTACTTATTGATAGAATATTTTAAAATGGGTTAAGTCATCAATGTCTGGTTCTTAAATATTTCTGTTCGCTTGAAATTAAACCGCTCTTTGAACGGGTACTTATAACAAGTACTTGCTCATTATTCAAGAGAAACAGGCCGGATAATTTAAGAGTTCATTTTTTTTCTAACTTCTCTCTCTTTGACGTATACCGACTAAAGCTTATTAAGTTATTTATTACACTCTAAGAATTATATGAGAATGAAGTTAAAAGAATAAAAAGGAATAAAGTTGTCTTTAAGTAAGTCTGCGCTAATATCTTAGTTAACTTTGTGCGCGCAAATGAAGTGTCTTGTGTGGGCATTAACTCATTAATTTCTTCATCACAACTTGCCATTTCTTTTCTTTTTCTCCCCTTTTTTCCAGACTATAAGCCGAGAATCAGAAGAGCTAATTTCGAGTGGAATTTGTTACTGCAGAAAACCTATTAATATTGCTTTATCGGTAAAGAGAAGGCACTTTTTTACAAAAGTAATTTTTAATGTAAAGTGTTAGAGAAGCTAACTTAAAGCGAAGTTTTCTAGAAGAAAAGTGTTAAGTTTACATTATCGAGTATCAAAATTTACAGAAATTGCTCTTTTTCACTCTCTTCGCGTGGAGAGTTTTCTAAAATCTCTCCTGTTTTAGATTTCAAAATATCCGCCAAGATAAATCCCATCAATACTACCGCATTTTTTCACCATGAATCGAAGTGATCTTATATTAAACAGATATGTGTATCTTTGTACCCATTAAGTTTACAATATTTTTTAAAAAATTATCGTGCTTTTGCATTTATGATTCGTATCGGTAAATTTTAGCAAAAAAAAATGCTGAAACTTTGCTCATCATCACCACCATCAACTTTTCACGGTTTAAGCAATTAGGACTCGTTCCGGTCTCATAAACTTTAAATTAAAAGTGTTGTATCCATCTTTTTCTTGGTCAACCAATATCTCTTCTACCTAACGGTATGCAGTCTAAAACTAATTTTGTAATGTGGCTATCATTTATTCTGTCAACATGTTCCTTCCAGTTATTTCTATATTGTTTTATTCTATCTGTTAGCTTACAAATATTCATTTCTTTTCGAATGTCCTCACTTCTTTGGTTAACCACTAGATTATATCTTGCTACATTTCTTAAAAGCTTAATTTCCGCTGTTTCAGTCATTTGTTCAGCTCTTTTTTCCTTTGTTAAAGTACTAAACTTATCACCATAGAATAATATACGAACTGCCATTACTTTATAAAACTTTATGAAACGTTACTACTTCACTATTTATATGGTCGATTTTAACGCTTCACTTACCTATTTAAATGTAATCTGCCTCAGAATTGTTTGTACTCTTTTATTTTCTTATTTATCTATTTTTACATACAATGTTTATAATTTAATCCTGTTGTATTTGTAGAGAGGCTTCAAATATCAAAGTCAATTTATCATAACTTATTGAAATGTTCTGTGTTCCATACTTTGTATACTGCATATATGTAAAAAATTTAAGTTGTCAAAATAAAATGTTTAATTTTAATTTAATTAGCTTAAGCTAATTTGGGCAAGTTTTGCCTTTTATCAGTTGTATATCATGGGCCCGCCTCTGTAGCGTAGAGGGTAGCATGACGTCTGCTTCACGTTCAATAGATCCCGATTTCGAATCTCGGTCAAGATGGGTTATCTGGATAAGGCTTCTTCCGGTGTTTTCCCTTATCCTGAAAGATCGGCAAACTCTTAAGCTGACCCTGGCTCATTTGAGCATCATCTCACCCGGTATGAGTTAACGTTGGAGGACGTAAAATTGTAACAACAAAAAACATCCTGGATTAATAAATAATAAATAATTAAATATACAAAATTACTTTATGGGTTTACTTAAGTTGTCCTCTATGGAACATATATTCTGATTAAGCAGAAATGCATTTAGAAAGTATATTTGGTTTAAGTTCCCTCTTGCGCTCGTGTAATGCAAGGCATTCCTGGAGTAGCATCATGGCCACTTAGAGAGCGGAGTTATGCATTCTGTGCGCCAGAAAACCTGAGCGGACACGAAATTTCTCATTTTCAAAGCACTTTCATAGTATATTTTAGAATATATGCCTTTACCTTAATAATTTTGTAGAAGAAAGTGCCCTCTTGGTGAAATCAGAGTAGTATAAAATATAATCAAGCATGATATACATTTGTTAAAGAAATTTTGCACTATCTAAAAGTATTTTACATAAACCAAATTTCTTTGTGTGTTTTATAATTTGGCAGTTAGTTCTGGCTTCATGTAAATGCAATGATTAGAAAAGCCGTTGGAATACTTATTCAGAATGTTAAGCCATGAAAATGATGCACAAGTGGGGTGTAAACTCACGACCCCAAAGTAGATAGCTATCCTGGTCACGTGACTCTAAGGAATTCGCTCTGTTATGAATAAATACAGAGGCAAGGTGTACTTTGGTAATTCTTTCCAGATATTCATCAAACACTTGGTCAGTTCGCCATCAGATGTTTTCGCACGAATGCACAGGCTCGGCCAGGGGCATTCGGCTCAGCAAAATCCATTTCCTTCAACGGGAAACAACGCTCACAAAAACAGAAAGGGGAGGGGCAAGCTTTACACAGGTCGTTGCCTTGACGATATTTTAACTGAGTGTGTAGCAATTTGTCTTACTTTGAGCGTCACAGATTAAGTGAAGTCTAACCCCACCAATTTTCAGAGACGTCGTTGAAATCTCTCCATGTCGAATATAAATGTGAGTGCAGAACCCTAAATGCTTATCGTTATTTTTTTATCTTCTGCGTTAACATATTACCGAAGTGCAGAAAGAATGTTGCAGTTATTTTCATATCTTTAAGTATGGAGATTGTCAAGGAGATACATTTACACCACATCTATTACATGGCACATGCACTTGAATTGGAAACGCTTTTTCCTTGCCAACTCAGTGGTAATACAAAAAGTAATGTCATTCCATTCTTCTTTACTTGCCTTGAGCAGGGAATAGAATATTACGACGCAGGTGCATAATTGGAAAACGAGTGTTCTAAAAAGTTCAAACCATTAATGA
This sequence comes from Mantis religiosa, assembly GCA_030765055.1. NCBI lineage: Eukaryota > Metazoa > Arthropoda > Insecta > Mantodea > Mantidae > Mantis > Mantis religiosa. The sequence continues at coordinate 134,558,926 of CM060955.1, read as the reverse complement.
GGAATATTTCCGAAATGGTAGACAAAAAAAAATATTGATGATAGATTGCTTACTTTAATGAGATCTACATTTTTGTGTAGTAAGATTAAGTACTGTATCTTATATAATATTCTTCAGAAAGAATAGCACTTCAGAGATTTTTCCCAGAAAATACAAAATATGCACTTTTTCATTAAATATGTTAAACATATGGTAGCTCAATCAAAATCGCAAAATTAAAAATTTAAGGCATCACTATTCCGTACTTAATGTATACGATTGCATTCTATGTCTGATATAATATGTATATATAGAAAAATGCATGCAGTATTGTCATTTGTTCAATAAAATACGAAAGACAGGCAGGCAAGCGAGGTTCACACCATTCAGTGCACGATATTCAACCTTCCATCGTGACAGCATGGAAATGAAGTTCAAAAACAGCATTATCGAAAAAATTACTTTAAAAGCTGTGACGGTTATTTTATATTTTTCAAATATTTAATGTTCTGGAAAAGGTGATTTGTATAAAATAGGAAATGTAAAATTGGGTAGGCCACGGAATGATAATACTTACGTAGTAGTGTTCCTATTGGTTATTACAGTAATGTAATTACGTAATGTTGTGACGTGGACCTATAGGATAGAAGTACTTGACATGTTCTAGAAACATCGTGCGCAGAGAATCCAGAATATTCAAAGAGTTTGGCAATTCTGCAAAAGATCTTGTCGGAGTAAGACGTGCTTTTAGAGTCACTCTGCAAGTCTGCAGAAATTATAGCTCAACGATGCTACAGTAGTCATTTATGAAAGGACAAAATTTACGACATTTAAAATTGTAATAGATTATATTAATGGTATTGCGGAATAAATTCCAAGATATTTAAAGGACAGGAATTATTATTTCCAGCCTTAACAGCATAAAATAATTCTCACTCGGATACCACGGCCAGAGATATGATTCATGGCTCCAGAGTGCCGAGGCATACATCTACAAGAATTCTAGGTGAGAGTAATTAATCATCCATCCCTAGAGCATTTTGCACAAATTTACTGTTGCAAAACTCATACTTGCTGTTTTTAACTTATATTAAGAAACATAATCTCACTTCAGCAAACTCTGAATTTCCTACCAGGAACTCTTGATAGTTTATTGGCTGCTGGACAAAAATCTCTGCTGCCGTCAGTCGGGTTCGTAGGCCTTGGCCCTCTAAGGGCTGTCGCGCCAGTTGTTAACTTTAATGTGAACTAGCCGTTTATTCCAAAGAATAATTATTACCTAATATATTCAAACAATGTATTGAAAATAAAGTTCTTTCACAGCCCGTGATTCACTCTTTTCAGTATCTAGGTTACATGAGTACTGTAACATTGTTTAACTCATTATTTGCAGAATATGTGCTTACGTTCGCTTGACCGTCACATGTATGTACTATATAGTTCATTAATATTTGTTGAAAATCAACAGAGCCCATGCACGCAATTGGATTCTGATGCATCGCAATGAAAATATCTTCGGTAAAATTGTGAAAGAGGAATTGTAGTTTGATAAGCAATAAATGTTTCCATTAAGAAAGGCTCCGAAGCTCGAGATGAATCTTTTTTGTTTATTAATGTATCACTTTAACCTTTAGGCAAGCATTTTTCAAGTTTTATGCTTCTTTTTGAATTTTATTTACTGTGTGTTGACCCTCCACATCTGGACAAAGCGTGCTTCCTGATGAAATAACTTCAGCCTGTCAGGCGATAGAAGCATAACTTCACAAATTCTAATTAAAATATCGATGGAAATATTAATTTATTTTGTAGACACAATAATTGCTTACAAATAGTGGTGGAGGTCTAACGTTTTCATGATTTATCGTTTAACAGCTCCAGTTTTCAGGCAAAATCAGTAAATCCAGCTGGATGGTGTTTGGCGTATCAGAGTCAGTGTAACCTAAAAGCATAGGTTTCAGTGGGAACAGAAGTGGCGAACATTCTTTCAATCTCTCACATACACGAGTAGGCACCTGCGTGACACTTACCAACTAAAAGTAAACAATAATATAAACATAAATCGAGTTTATTGCCTTTCTGAGAGGTACTAAGAGAGCACCGCTTTCGCCAACCTTGCAGAATATGACGCCAATAATTCAATAGCTGCAATTAACTCCATCCAACTTCTGTAATTCTCCATCCCACAGATGTTCTCTACTGACTGAAATTACAATAGATGCAAAATTTTATATACCACATTTGTTAATATTAGCTCACTTTGCATGTTGTTACTCATCACAAACTTTACACGAAACTCTGAACCTTTCTAGACTGGGGGAACATTGTAGAAGTTTAGTGTTGTTAAAATAAGAATAAGAAAACAGTTGCTCATGCCACTGACATTTCTGAGGATAGCTGTGGGCGACGCCAACGCCTTTGTTGAGTAAACATTCACCTGTTAACATTTCACTTTGTTTCCTCGTTGTATTTCCCAAATTATAAAGAACAGTTTTATCTTGTTTTACATAATGCTGTGTGATGAAATGTCTACTCGGGCCTACGTACACCTCCCGCACAGCGTGATCGTGAATGGGACTGAGGTGCAATGAATCATCAAGATTAATGACGTCGTGGCAGACAATGCACGGTGGCGAAGTGTTCAAGTCTCCGTTCCCTCCCATTTGTAAACAGTGGACGGGAGAGTTCTTGCCCCAAGGGACCTCTTGACATCTGCCCAAAATGCGGACCTACCCGTAGCTGGTGGCTTTACACATTTACATGCATTACGCAAAGCATATTCAAACAACATAGCATCTAAATCCCCAACTTCGTATGATGTTTGCTCTGAGGTTCTTGTTTTTGTTTTATTCCCTTTTGCTTTCTTGTGCTGTGGTATATATCTCAATTCTCTGAAGTGAACAACCTCTGCAGACGTAATTAAGCCTTTGAGAGGACCTTCAACACCGCCACATGTAGTGTGCCAGCGAACGAGTATGTTAAAATATAAGCCAGAGGGGTTCAAATATATTTTCAACTGATTTTCAGCTTTGCGGTATTAACTTTTGATTAGTTTTGTATCTAAATATTACTATACCTTTTATCCTACTACCTACCTCTAGTGTAGCTGTATTCAACATTTTCCGACACAATTGTTACAAATTTGTAACAATGCTATTAGAGAGGAAGTCCAAAGTTGGTCTATTGTAGTTATGCCCCAAGTGGGGCACCACCCAGAGGAAGGATGAGGCGAGATGAGTCAGAAGACGGCCGTCCCAAGGAGCCACAACAGTGAAGAGGGTAGGGTCTCTGCACTTGAAGCTGGAATCTCCACTACAACTGGCATCTCACCCTACCGTGATCTGGAAACAGCCCCACTAGACCCAGTTCCGAGATCAGAAACCGTCCTACGAGGAGAAAGTTTTATCAAGAGCGTATATTCCTACCATTCAACTCCGAGACACCCGCCGACACTTCTATCCTGAATGAGATTACCCGATGAGAGATAAAGTAAAATGACAATAGAGGTGAAATGAAGGGGTAGGAAGTTCGTGGGGTATAATTAACCTATAAGCATTCACCTGGCGATCCGGGAAATTCCTCGAAAAATAAAGAATGGGCAGTAGGTCGGCCACAGGAATCGAACCCGCACCTCCGGAGTGGGGCCATGGACGAAACCACCTGAACCATCCTGCTCGGCTATTTGTGTGTTATTTCTAAAAGTTGTACAGCCTGGTCAGTACTTATTTTCAATTCAAATTATATTTAATTGCTTTGGTACACAGAAAATACAGAACTCTATATATTACACCGAAAAATTTGAAATCCATAAGTATTTTTTATTTTTTATACATTTTAACTGAAAATATATGAATTTAAAACATATAAGCTGAATTCTGTATGACACATTTAACAACTGTCTCAAATAGTATCAAGACCAGAAAAGCATAAGGGAGAGAAGAATCAAGAAGTTTTATTTAAAGGTAGATAATGTGAGTATAATTTATATATATAATTTTCAACGTTGTCAAAAGACGTACCAAGAGTAATGAAATATTTACTTACCTGATTTTTTTTTTTTTTTTTTTTTTTTTTTTTTTTTTTTGTATTTTACGTCCTCCAACGTTAAGTCATATCGGACGATGAATGGAATGGGTGAAATGATGCTCAAATGAGCCCAGGGTCCAAAGAGCTTAGAGTTACCTGACATTCGCCTTTAAGGATAAGGGAAAACCCCGGAAAAAACCTTATCCAGGTAACTCACCCTGACCGAGATTCGAACTCGGGACCTCTTGAACGTGAGGCAGACACTCTACCACCACGCTACCGAAGCGGGCTTTACCTGATTAGATTGCATTTTGAAGTATATGAAAGGGCGATGTTACAGTTGGAGTTTCCTCCGGTTTTCCCCAGAGAACTAACTGCTACCCACAGACCTCCAAGGTTTTCGATGCCATGGCACTTCTTGTTTTAAACTGATCCGTCCTATTGCGGTTGGAAGTAGATAATCGATTTACATGTGTCGAGCCTTGCAGTCTCACTAGCGAACAACCTCCGTAACAGTAGCATTGAACTTCCCGCTTCTGGATGTATCCCGAAGGTTTTTAGATCATTTAATCCTACATGTTTCACTGCATGTCTCAAGACACTAGCTACTACACCGTCGAGTGTGATGAAATCCGAATGTCAGAATGTCTCAAGACACCAGCTACTACACCGTCGAGTGTGATGACATCCGAATGTCATCTGAATGTGTCAAGACACCAGCTACTACACGGTCGAGTGTAATGCAATCCGAATGTCATTTGCGGTGTTCCTTTGGAACAGAAAGGAACAAACACTTTTCATCACAACTTTCAAGCTGTGTATCTTAAAGCGAAAGAAGAAGATCTAACGGCATCTGAAACTATAATCCTAACATCTATTTTCTTCCATACAGGTAGCACCTTCTATTCTGCGTCCAAAAATTGTGGCTGGTGTGATGCATTGAGGTAAACAATGTTAAAAACGCATCATTTATGGAGAATTTACTTAAGATTTGAAGGAGCTATATGACACAAGATTTTATGACAGACGCAAAATTTAATGGCGGTTGGCAGGAGTCGCTGGTTGACACAACAACCAATCAAAAGCTTGCCACGCCTTGCGGTTTTGTATACAACAAGCTGTGAAGTCGCTCTGTAAAGTCGGTGATTGAATATCATTTGCGCTCACAAGGTTTATTTTCGCAATAAGAAACAGAATAATCTGATCATGAAGAGCATTTTATTTTGAAGCGACGAGACCACAAACAATTTCATACGTTAACTGGTTCCAGAGATATGAATGTGCATTAAATTCGTCATTTAACAGGGGCTCTGTTAAAATGCTTTCATCGTCTTTCCAAATCCTTTCATTGTCTACCTACTGTTTTTTTATTATGTCAGTTTGACTCAACAAAGATAACAGAACCGCATGGCCAGGATAAGGAACTAAAAGTTTGAAGCCTTACCTAACCTTCAGTTCGGATTTCTGTTTTCGTGTTAACGATGGTAATTTCGGTTCCCATAATTCAGTTACACTGTTTTGTTTGGAATTGTTTTATTGGTGTTTAACATCCTTTGCTGGATTAGACAAAAGGTCACATAGTGAACACGGTGCGAGCAGTAAATGTGAACCTATAATACATAAACGGGAAGTGTTGCGTCACCAAAGCAGGAGTATACTTTACAATGTATATTGTTTGATGGAAATAATAATTTCTTTCACACTAGCCGTGTGTGTAGACTAAAATTTGGATGAGTAGAGCCATACTTAAAAATTCAATGCCATAGCTGAGATTAGCTCGGTGGTTTAGAGCAACCGCACGGAGAGCTGGAGATCCATGGTTCAAATCTTGGCTATGGCATTAAATTTTTCAGTCTGACTCTACTCTTCCAATGTATATTGTCTTTTTAAAACGCGAAGAAATACTGCAGACAATTATCATCAACTTAGAGGAAGACAGCGATGATTCAGAATGATCAGAAGCTAGGATGAAGATGTATACAATGACGAGGCAGATATAACAGCTTTGCCATAAGAACTTTTCTACTTGGCCTGCGCACATTTTTGTTACCATTTTAAGGTATGATTTTCAGATTACTTGTTAAATTAGCACGCACGCCAAGTTTATGTTTACTTGACTGCTACAGTAATACCCTATAAAGTGTTTTCATTTCGTCTTGTTTCTGCGTGTAGCTTCTCACTGCCCTCTGACATATGGCTACGTCGCGCTTCGCTGCCAGTGGTCAGCCTTCAGCCGCCTTTAAATTTTGTGTCTGCCATAATTATGTCATAAGGGCCCTACAATAACATTTTAAAAGGTAAAAATAATTAATTGAATTAAAAATAAATTTTAGAGAGGAATGAAAATTGGCAGGTAAATAGTTTAATAAATATTAATAACACATAACGTTGGCAGTCCCAACGTTAACATACGGTTCCCAAATATGGACACTGGCAAAGAACCAACGCAAACAGCTAGAACCGGCAGAGATGAGATTTTTGAGAAGAGTGGCAGGTTATAAAAGAATAGACCACGTAAGAAACGAAAAATAAGAGAAGGGCTTGGATTTTTAATTTAAACAATAAAATAATAAAGAACAAAAATGATTGGAAAAATCATATTTTAAGAATGGACGCGGAACGACTTCCAAGAAGAGTTCTTGATTATATGCTGAAGGGAAAGAGAGATGTGGGACACCCAGCTCTAGGCTGAAAGCATCAGTAGGCTCTTGAAGAGAACGAAATGGGTCACAGGGCTTAATCCTTGAAGATGATGATGAGCACATAACTTGTCAAAACGATATATTCCTTCATCATATGAGAAAATATTGGCTGCGCTTAGGGTTAAGTGAAGATGGCCAAAAACCACTGCAAAATCATCCAGTAAGATGTAGAGGTTTCCAGGTTTCTCTAGTTTGCCATGAGTCCTCTGAGGATGCTCGACGCACGTACGAGCGAAAAGTCAGGAGCTTCCGTTTTTGCTACTAGACCACGGCCAGTAAGCCCACCAACGCAGAGTAAGTCTCTGAAAGGAATGTGCCACCCTTACTCAGTGGAACAACGACAGCGAATGTGTGAGACAGAGAACGCATGCTACACAAGGAGCAGAACCGTTAAAAATGCGCCCTATTCACTCTGTACACTAAAATCGAGAACATTCATTCACAAAAGTAGAAGCCATCAGAATTTTTTTGAATGGTGTGTAGCTGTACTGACATAGGGTGTCCTAAATAGGGTGTAGGAACCTTCTGCAATCTCCTTGCATCTCAGACCCCGTAGACTTTCTTTCCTGTGGTATACTGTACATCTTACTGCATTAACGCCGGACGTGAAAGCCTAAGTTGTTACTGCAAAATTGTTTTACATTACTAAGCATTACTAACATATCTCATCTGTTTAAACGGTATGCAGGATACCTGCATAAAGCTGTTTAAAGGTTAGACTTCTCAGTAATGTTTTAGTGTTTATCTAATAATATTTTCTGAATAAATTCCAGAAAAATTAAATTTAAACGGATCAAAAAATAATGCTCTATCTTTCTAAATAATCTTCTAGTTCTATTCTCAGACGAAACAAAGTGTTTCCCTCTCAGCTTTGGAATGTTGCAACAAACTAGAAGAAAGGTAACATCAGGCTGAAAAATCAATGTCGTAGCTGGGATTTGAACCACACACTCCAGTTGAGCTACTGTAAAAATATACCTTCATGACATTAAACCACACAATTTACTCGCAGTTTTATTTCGTGCACTAAATTTTTAACTGACTCTACCTTTCAAACCTTGTCCAACACAGCCTTGGTGAAAAAACAAGAAGTTTCATTTCCTTAAGACTCTTCTCGAATAAGTGTAATTAAGTCCTCATTTCCTGTTACATCTGTATCAAACATCGATTGTTACGAGTAAGAACGCCAAGCTTCTTTATCGTGGTGGAAGCGTGTCTCTCACGTTCAAGAGGTTCCCGAGTTCGAATCTCGGTCAGGATGAGTTATCTGGATGAGATATTTTCCACCATTTTCCCTTATCCTAAAAGATAAATGTGAGGTAATTCTTAAGCTCTATGGACCCTGGCCTCATTTGAGCATCATTTCACCCATTTCATTCATCGTCCGATATGATTGAACATTGGAGGACGTAAATTTAAACAAAACAAAAACAAAATTAAGTAAGAATGTCAGGCACAATAATAGTAAAAAGTGTCTCTAACAGCCCGCGACCAATTTGGAGCTCCATAGAACCAGCTTTTGGTGATCACCTCCTTAAAGGGCATCAACAAACTTGACTCCTGTCGATTTCATATGTTCCGTAGATTTTATGTAATTTGTGATTTGACAATATTTCTCACTATTTCATCTTCCGCAATAAAAGTTAAATGAAAACATTTTTTGTAATAGATATCATTCCCAGATGCGGAAAGCTTCTTGTGGCTATGATATCTATAGGAAAAAACAAAAACCGTGGACAATAACGTGGGAAACTTCAGATAATTTGAACCCAAATTATCACATTCCCGACATTGCTTTTGGCAGTATTTGTACGGCAATCTCCTAGATGTGAAATATCTGATAAGGAAGAAGACGGTAATTTGAATATGATAATGATGTGACACCAGCGCTCTGGACTGGAAGTTGCACGAGGCTCTCTTTTCTTTTGCTTCGTTTTTAGTTGTCTTCCTATCTCGCTCCTTTTTACGCACGACACATAGACCAAAAGAAATAAAGGAAGGGGAGAGAAGTGTGGTTATGTAACTGAACTTCAATCTATAGGAGCAGTCGGCGCGACTCAGAAAAAATGCCAAAACCGTGCAGGAGTGCGCTGTAAGTAGTCCGGTAGTAGGTGGGGGTGGAGTGTAGTGAACTGAGACGGGATGCCAATAGGGCTTTGCCCCTTGCTGTAAACCTGTCATTATTGCCGTCGCTGACCTGCTTTATCCAGCAATTAATCAAACTTGTCTATAGAACTAGGATTATGGCAAAAACTCTAGCGCTAACAACCAGTAAACTACTTTTGTATACCCACACGCCTATCTTAGAAGTGATTAAAGTAATAGACGAAACGTGTTTTTCTACAATTTTCTGAGATTGTAATGCTTACAGCGCTCCATTTTCTTTATGTCCCTTTGGATGAATCTCCTTTACTACCCACCTGTACATCCTTTTATTCTATTTCTAGTTTCTTTCGGTCTTAAGTTCTATTCAAGGGCAGGTTTTTTTTTTTTTTTTTTTTTTTTTTTTTTTTTTTTTTACTGCAAACATCCCCTTTGTTCTTTATTATCTTCTGTCCTTTTAGCCCATATGACCAATTCTGATAAACAAATGAACCGCTGAAAAGCCTATTTTCTGATCCTTTCTATCAATTTGGTTGAAAATTTATATTCAAGATGCTTTTACTCGATAACTGAAAGGTATTTATACCTTTCAAACATTAATTATACGGACATGTGTCAAACGGTTCATGTGATGACATTTTCCGAACAATGCTGTTTAAAATGTTACTGTCGTTTAAACATAGACCACTAAATTGTATTATTTAGCTAGTTTTAGTTTAAACGATAATGTGCTTTTAAGTAATAATCACAGATACCTTCTATTTAAACGGTAGCTTTAATTATTATTCGATTTTTTTCAAATACAGATGAAATTATTCAGAAGCACTGGATGAAAATTGTAATAGACATAAAATCATAGTCAGTTGAAGATGTGTTTAGTGTTTTAGCGTCCGCTTTTACTGCATGCATCACAGCAGACGGTTACATTGATGATATATATGATGAAGCTGGAGCACCGGTGAAATGAGATGGCGGGAGAAACCGGAGATCCCAGAGGAAACCCGCCCCAGTGCCATGTTGTGCACCACAAATTTCGCTATGCGGTTGCCTGGGATCAAACCTGGGCGCCTTGGTGAGAGTTGTACCTGCCCATTCTTGTATAAAATAAACTATTACATGTTATTAATTCAGGAGTTATGACAATCATGTAAACAGTTATGTCAATAGCAAACATCTATGATTTTTACACTAGTATTTGTAAGAAGGTATCATATGTATAAAATATGTAGAAAATGGTACAAACCCCGCGTCTTATTACCAATAAAATACATAGGAATAGTTTCTCAGGAATGTCTGCCAGTTTTCCGTAGCGGGACAACTTCCTCAAATCTGTTGCTACCCTTAGCGTTGGCCTTCTCCTTGTGTATCCAAAGAAAGGAATTTACTTTTCTCGGGAGTTTCTAGAGAAAAGGTGAGTTGAGGTGGAATCGGGGCAGTCTGGTGAAGTCCAGAATAGGAAGAAGAGTTATCCCGTAGCAGCAGCAATTAGCTTTAAGAAATTTGCACCCAGTGAAGCGCGAGATACATCCGACGATATTTAGAATATTCTCATATTAAGATAAATATTTTAAAGTTTCCAGCAAATACGTTTACATTCCGCGAGTGGTGTGTAAACTACTGAAAACCTGCAGGCATTCGGATAACTCGACGCTGACACAAAAAAGAGAAAACTTTCTTGTTAATGAACCCTAAAGAAAATCCGAATTCCCTCTCCAACCACAGCACCTTCTCCATAAAATTTAACTGTGATACACATACTCGTCGAGGTGGATCCTGAGATAACAGCACCTCCTCAGCCACATCAAAGAGTATGACGAAGATGTTCGCTTCGAAGCCCGACGGAGTGAGAGACCTTCGAGAGAACGCGAGAGTCAAGTAGTCTAGACATTCAAGCATGACAAGTCCATAAGTTCATCGAAGATTGAGGAAAACAATACACAAATTTTGAAATTACATTTGAAACTGATAGGGGTTATAGGGTGCTGTTCACAATGAGAAATGTTTGCTTTTATGTCTCATGGATTCTTGTCTTTGGTCAGCGGTACTTTACACAGAATACAAGCAGCGTTCCGATATTTTGTATACCTCATTTCTTATGCAACACGCTTCAGTAAACAAGGAATATCTCACTCTATTCCCAACACCGCTTCTTCACTGTAAGTTCTTCATGTTATCAAATTAAATGTAATCAAGGCAGTTGTGATTAATAAAGGGTTGACATGAATTAATCCATTACGACAACCTTGCATCAAACTAGCAACATTGTTACCCTGGGTGAAAGCAGTATTATCGTCTTTAAGAGCAGTAGCATAGTTAGGGGAGACTGTGTACGTCAGATTGTAAGACAAACACTGCTTTGTTTTACAAGTATACTCAATTATTGTACACTAATGCAGTTAAACTTTATTTTCTTGTCTCTGGAAGAGACACTTCCAGCTGTGTATATTATCCCTACTTCTGGTAAAGGAAACTGGAAGTCCACTGCTAATATGCAAGTGTATTAATCTCCCCTTGTAACCCCAAACTGCGCTCCTGCACTTGAGAGCTTGGAGGGACACTTTACTATATGTTCACGCCGAGCAATTTTAAGTATGGTTTGTGCGTTCTTCTGCACACCTTTGCCACCTTCCTAATGTCGTACATGATTTGTGTACCAAGGGTAGACATTTTTCATTTTTACTATATGATGTTTGGCGGTGATAACCTAAGATATCTCCAGTGGAGACTGCGAGAACGAAAAATCACGCTAAACTTCAGTTACAAGATTTATCGTTGCATGAAATCTTTCGAGTGCAAGATATAAAACGCTATGTGAATGTTCGCAACTGCAGAGTAATAATTCGCTTAATAGATGTCGTTTGTCATCTGGATAGACAGGATCAGTGTTTAGAGTACGCAGAGAAAATGTCATATGGTTTATAAAGAGTGATTTGGTAACACCAGATCTATTGGCAATAGAAAAAGTTCTTATAAAAGACCATAGAAACGAGTTTTATTTTAAAAAGCATGCCTCTAGACATCGAGGGTATAAGACACAGCCAAATGAAATTGCCAATAAAGAGAAAATCTCTACAAGTTGACAAAGTAGAATTAATGTCTATCCAAGTACATGACATTAGATATGTATCGCAAAATCTCAGTGAAGTAGCTCTTTTACCCGTTCAAGCTGCTCAAGAGTTAACAATATAAGGAAGATTTATGGGTTTTATGACGTATCTTCTTAGAAGAATGCGAAAGGGACAATCGTCTAAGATACTTCAGACTTTTAGGCAACTTAAGAGTTATTGTTAATCTTAATTGATCATTACAGTTAAATACTGTAACTTTTGCGCCCTACAATTCATTTTCCCATTTTTTACCGTTAAAAAAATTCCCCCTAAGTCGGCATTCCTGATTGAGCACCTCACGATTCGACGTGAAAAGACAGCCAGTTACCTTCTTATTACATCTATAGATAAACTTGCCACAGAAAAAAAAAGATTGTTAAAATATGTATATCCTTGACCATTCCTCTAGAATTTGCCTAATATAACACCTTTGAACAACCTGCCCATTTTACATCGATGAGCCGAAGATCAGTGCCTGCGGATACTTAATGTATATTCAAGGTTAAGTATTATTATAATTAATGCTGTTTTCCATAAGCTAGTTAGAAATTATGGCCTTGGTTATTCTCACAACAACTAGCACCTATGTGTATTAATTATATGTCATACCCATAAACACATAATTGAATTAACCACTGTAGGAACATGATCTACAACCCTAGGACACCTAAAGGCAACAAATAAAAGATTTAAGGTCTTAAAAAGTAAGGTATTTTAATTAACCTATGCTTTGCAATGAAATAACTACAAAATATTATATTTTATTTTTCATCTACTCTGGACCCATAAGGTTTCCTGTTTCTCGCACATATATTTTGATATGCATACATTTATAGCTGTCTGGTATAATTTACTTGACAGTGTCCTCATATAAAATATTGTTCAATTAGCTTTCCTGGAAATTCGTTTGTTTGGCGATGGGAGTAACAAGAAAGTACATTAATGCATCCTTTATTTATTAGGGATACACAAGTTCATTTATCAAAGCAGAGTTGCTGTTTCGAAGTTTCCCAATTTTGGTGATAGATTCTTGAACTTGCATAATTGGAAGATGCTGAAGTTGGATATTTAACTGATTTTTCGTTGTTTTTTTTTTCGTTTCTACTCTTCACGCATATACACACGACGTACACGAAATACAGTAACCAGCTTCTAAAACAAGAGCTTGTTTGCATTTACGGGATCTAAAAATATAGTATTGTAACGCGAGCGCTGGAACACCCCGTGAAAGCAGCTGAGAGCGGGAGACAAGGGAGGTCCGTGTTAGCCACACCCTCCCCTCGTTTGTCTTATAGTGGTGACAGGCAATGGCTGGGAGGAAAAACATCAGTGTGCCGTCTGTTTCTGTCCACCTGGTTCTAGAAATTACGGGATCGTTCATCATCTGGAGACTTCTAGAAGAACGATGACATTCCTATAAAAAGGGTTTCCGAGAGACAGGCAGGGAGAGTTAGTCAGTGACGTGCGTGGAAAGGAGCGCCGTGTTAACGAACGAGACTGTGTACGTGCATCGGAGTTTACGTAGTCGCGAGTACAAGTGAAATTGTAACGGACGAACTGGTGAATTGTAATTGTGTGCAGCACGTAATACTGTGTAATTGGCAAGTGTTAAACTGTAAGTCGGTGGAAATAAAGAACATTTTTGAGTGGTGAAATTGGACTTTTCATTTCACGAACCCACAAGGTCACACTGGTGTCAGGAAGCGGGAAAACAACATCACCGAACATTACAACCTTGGACGCGGCATTGGAAAAGATTTTGGAGAAGATGATGGAAATGAAGGCCGAACTAATCTCGGAAATGAAGACGGCCAACGACAACATCACCGCAGAGTTGAAACAGATGAAGACGGCCAACGACAACATCGCCGGGAAGATGGAAGAAATGAAGGCCGAATTAACAACGGAAATAGAAGCGGCAAATAACCTGGCCGCAAAGCTGGAAGAAATGAAGACGGCTAACGATAACCCCACGGAGAAGACGGAAGAAATGAAGGAGGCGAACGAGGTCCTCGCCGCAAAGTTTGAGGAACGGTTGGCCGGCGTGAGGGATGACGTCGCGAATCTGGGCAAGCGGATGGGTCAAGTAGACGACCGCCTTAATGATTTAGAGGAAAAGGCCGACAACATCGCAAAACCCCTCACCCGCCTGACGGAGGAACACCGGCCTTATGTGTGGACGGAGGACGCCGAAGACGCTTTCCAGCACATGAAGGGGACCCTGTGCAGTGCTCCAATTTTGGGTTTCCCACAACCGGGTGGCGCCTTCATTGTGGACACCGACGCTAGCGACCATTACAATCGAGGTGTCCTATCGCAGATCCAGGACGGCCATGAGCTCACAAGAGTGGAAGAGAAGGAGCGTGCCGCAGCAGTCCGAGTAGTTGTGGCAGTGCCTGCTGAAGGCTGGGATAGCGCAGGCCTGAGGAGGGAGCAGCTGGCGGACGCAGACTTGGGGCCACTCTTGAGGGAAGTGGACGCAGGGACGAGACCAACCTGGGAGGACAACGCACCGAGGAGCGCCACCTACAAGTCGTACTGGGCCCAATGGGACTCGTTGAAGACCAGAGAGGGCGTGCTGTTCCGGGTATGGGAGTCACCCGATGGGAAGGCGCAGAGAGAACAGTTGGTACTTCCCCGGAGCAAGGTCCCGGAAGTCTTGGAGGAAGTGCACGCCGATACTTCAGGAGGACACCTGGGAGCGAACCGTATGATTCACAAACTACGGCAGCGCTACTTCTGGCTCAGACTCCGGGCAGATGCTGGTGGTACACCTGGAGCGCCTCGCACGCTACGATGGGGCTGTTCGGGGCGAACAGCTTTGAGGAGGGAGCAGTTTAACGCGAGCGCTGGAACACCCTGTGAAAGCAGCTGAGAGCGGGAGACAAGGGAGGTCCGTGTTAGCCACACCCTCCCCTCGTTTGTCTTATAGTGGTGACAGGCAATGGCTGGGAGGAAAAACATCAGTGTGCCGTCTGTTTCTGTCCACCTGGTTCTAGAAATTACGGGATCGTTCATCATCTGGAGACTTCTAGAAGAACGGTGACATTCCTATATAAAGGGTTTCCGAGAGACAGGCAGGGAGAGTTAGTCAGTGACGTGCGTGGAAAGGAGCGCCGTGTTAACGAACGAGACTGTGTACGTGCATCGGAGTTTACGTAGTCGCGAGTACAAGTGAAATTGTAACGGACGAACTGGTGAATTGTAATTGTGTGCAGCACGTAATACTGTGTAATTGGCAAGTGTTAAACTGTAAGTCGGTGGAAATAAAGAACATTTTTGAGTGGTGAAATTGGACTTTTCATTTCACGAACCCACAAGGTCACAGTATTGAATTTTTGAGGTTGGTGCAGTATCCTAGACCTACTATGCACGTGGTATAAAAAGTAAAAGTTGGTTACGAAATTGATATGACATTGCTTTATTTCAGATTAAATTTTCAGTTCATTAGTTTTCGAAAGATATTTTTAATCAAGTAAATAATTTTAATAAATTATTGTTTTGTATAATTTATTTTTTCAAACTCTTTCATCTATAAAACTTCCTAGCCAGAGCAATTAATTCACTAAATATTTGAGTTTTTCCATATTATTCTTTCGTTTCAGCTTACCCTTTCCTTTAGTTTCCGTAATGTCTATATTTCATCATGCTCATTAATTCTCTCCTTCTTATAATACTGAGGTTAGGGGAAAAAGTAGATGTCTAGTTCCAGATGTGCAAAATTTTGAGTATTTTGTTGCAAGTAGCAATATTGAGACCTTATAAATTGTTACCAATACAAATTCTCAAGTATGCCAGTATTAATGAATAACGCAAGTTCCTATTATGACCGTGAAGGCAAATAAAATCAGGAAAAAATACTTATTCTCATGGTATAGGACACAGTCTAGTTCATTTATGGTCCTCCACCTCTTACGCTATTTTAGCCGTCGGGCGAGGAAGCCACAACTATGGATGAGATAAGGAAATCCAGGGATGAGTGATAAGTTCGGTCCCCAGAATGAAGAGAACGGAATGAAAGAGAAGTGGATGAAAGGAAAGACGATAATGGAGAAATTGGTGGCATGATGGCAGAGGGAATCGAAGGTCCTGGAGAAAACCCGTCCCAGCGCCTTGTTGTAGGAAAGAAATTAAATTTGCGAAAACAGATACTGGAATTACAACTGTTGAACGTAACATTATCAAAGTTACTTGCATTAATCTTGGTAACAAACTGGTGATCGATTATCCACGCTTGGTTTTTGAGCTTAAAAATCAATAGGCTCATATTTAGTTATTGCATGAGTGAAACCTAAGTTGTAAGAAACAAATAGGAAGTAAATATACTTTTAAGATTTGAATGGTACCTAAATTAGGCAAACAACTATGATTAAGTTAGAGTTTTAAATTTAAAAATATATATTTAAAAAGTAGTGGATATAATATTGTTTATACAGTACATGCAGTAAAATGGGCAGAACACTCACGAATATTATGTTACCGTTGTTACAGGAAATACAACTTTCCATCATAAATATGGATAGAAATAGACAAAAAATAAACATTTCTGCGCTCATTCCAAGTTGTATAAAAACTGCAGCACCCACATCCGTTAGTAACACATCAGTATTTCTGTGATGATTCCCCACTAAAATGTATAGAGCACCATCTCCAGGAGCAGAGGTTATAGTGAAGCAATCCCAGAAGACTACCGGCCGCAGAGACGCGCGGTAATTCCTCACAATTCCTGGCTTATTGGAGCTGCCCAAGATGTCAACCAGGAGGACCTCTTCAACCAAGCAGCCCTCAAGCACAGCAGGGGAATAATCTTATCTTTGAAGCATGTAAAGAAAACGAAATTAAAAGGGAAATGGCAAAAAGAAAATCGTGGGAGATGAGAAAGCCTCCACGTTTGCACAAACGAGGGAAAACCATGATAAACGCAATGTATAATGAGCGGACGACGGTAAACAAACCTGACACCTCCAAATGCGAACACGTTACTTGGCCCACTTTAGTATAAGGGTGTGGAGCATGATCTACATCAAACACTTCAAATAATTCTAGCAGTTCTTCAGATAGAAGTAAAAAGAGCAACAGCCGATTGTTGTGATTCTAAATCAAGTCAAGTTCGTCGACCGCTTAACGAAAATAGGAACAGTAGATGTCGCTTTCTATTCATATCTCTCTCTAAAGGCGCCAAAATCGGAAGACAGTTAAAGTTAAGCGTCCAGTTATAAAGCGGTTTAGAAATCGGGAACGGGTAGAGGTGGACAGTGTCCGGTTCTGACGGCGCATTACTTCAGCGGAGAAAGCAGTATCTCCCAGAAGATAACTTGACTTTGTATCATCCCGGCAATTAAAAAGCAGCCTATTCCTGATTTATTCCAACTGTCCCGCTCCTACAAGCATTTTACTTAATTAGATTCGTGTCTTGTTTACTTCCAACAGATGAATGCGAATGCCAATACGACTCTTGGCCAACACAGGCAAGCGAAAATACTTTTGCTCTATGTATATTCTTTTATTTTTGACTCTGAATGGAATTTCAGCAACAGAAATGCAAAAAGGCAGTTTGATCTTTCACAGTTATTAAAATACAGGATGTATTTTTATATTTTAGATTTTTAACATCTGACATCTCCAGTTTATGTTTACATATTCTTACCCCTATCTCCAAGGCGGCCCGGGTTCGATCCCAGGCGACCGCAAAGTGAGATTTGTGGTGGACAACACGGCGCTGGGGCGGGTTTTCTCTGGGATCTCCGGTTTCCCCCGCCATCCCATTCCACCGGTGCTCCATCTTCATCTCATGTATCATCAGTGTCATCGCCTGCGGTGCCGTATGTAGTAAAAGCGGGCGTTAAACACTACACAGTGTACTGTCTGCCTTGCACAAGAAGGCAAGATAATGAATGTGTGACGTAATCACTTTTGTTTTTCGTACGGTGTTTATGATTGCCTTCTGAGTATGACAAGAATGCTAGGTTCGTTTAAAATACACAAGTGTTGTCACATAACTCACCCATACATAATACCTATCGCTGCATTTACTGCAACGATCATTAGATCTGGAAGCATGGGTGACTCATATGCACTTTCACATACTCATTTCCTAGTAAATAGATCCACTAGCAGAGCAGATAAACAGTTCAAGCTTCTCTCCCCTCCATTCCCTTATTGCTTTCTGTCTGTCCACCAGAAGAAGGCGTGCGGGGTCTGAGGTATGAGGAGGTTTTCAACGGCATATCTCCTCACGTGGCCGCTTTGTTTACTGTGCTCCTCTTACAAGAATGTAGATGGGGGTGAATGTCTAGCGTTTTCGGAGAATATGGTTTCAGTTTAAACATATAAACAAGGCTTAAGTCTCTTATAAGACATACAATCTTGGGATCGCAATGTTGGGATCCTAACGTCCAGCCTTCTCCCTAGAGTTTGGAAGTATCAAAGAGATATTGAATGTGAGGTAATTTAATGCAGTAATAAAAGTAAAGCAAGGCAAAAAATTAACATCAGTGAACGTGTTATCATTGCGCAATTGAATCAAATGGTTAAGATCCGCCGATAAAAGTTAAAGATGGCGTATAGATGGAACAAAAAAAAGAACAAAGCAAAACGGAAAATAAAAAAGTTCTATTTATGCACGCTGTGTAACAGTTCGTAGCGCCCCATGGTTTATTGAGCGCGAAAGACTACTTCATTTTTGCTCAAATGCCTCTTTATTAGGTTTGTGATTGTTTTATGTGTCGTAAATGTACGACTTGAGAAAAGTGACTTTACTTCCCTTTCATATAAAATCATATTAAGGATGTTTATGCCCTAGGCAGGTTTGAACGCGCGACCTCGAGAATAAGCATACCTGAAGGAGTTTATCTGGATATGGGGAGAAGAAAAATTTATGCAATTTAAATTATTTAATTTTTATTCCGTTTAGATTCAGCCTTAATTCTTCGACTAATATTCTGAAGACCTAGTGGCAGGACACACGTTTTCAACAATGTTGACAGCCCTGGCACTATATTTCTTTGTATCTTTAGGCTAATTAACTTCGTTTTGATTATTTTTAAACAAATATATTTTGGGAGTGTGTCGCACGCTCGTATTTTTTACTTCACTAATTTATGACGCTCATCATTACAAGAATGTTTCCAGTAATTGGTTAGGCAGATACACAGATGTAAGTATTCCAGAAAAGTTTATTAAATCGAAAACGAAGTGAATAGTTATGAATGGTGTTCCCCTGGTGGAGAAAATGTGAAACAGGTGATGCAAGAGAGCTAGAATCACCACGGTCAAGATGAATTAGTGATGGAGATAAAATTTAGGCTTGGCTCTACAGGTAGAAAAAATGTTACTCTAGTTTTATTTATCTTCTAATTAGGGATAACTATCTCTCTAACTTGGCACCGAAATTAATTAATTAGCTCAAACGTCACCTCAGCAATAATCAAAGCAAAATACGAGCAAAAAGTACAAGCCATTGGGATGTATGCTTGCCCAAATATATCTAATATGGGCATGCATAAATAAAAAACAGCTGACTGTTACTTAATAGCAGTTTTAGTTCCTCTAGAGCAGCCTAGGGAGACTTCAGGATATTTTGAATTGAGGTTTAATACACCGCATTGATAATTTTAAGTACTCGAGGCACTTGTTAAAAAAGTAAGTGCAGTAGTTTAATACTTCTTACCGTATATCACAATTTTCTATAGCGATTTCTGCTGTAAAAATATGTAACCTATTTCAAACTACCAGCAAATAACGTATATAATACAAAAACATTTATTCTGTTTCATTCAGATGAGAGATTTTGTTCTCTAGAGGGTATCAAATAGCAAAATTGAAACAAGCAAAGGAAAAATAAATAGATGACGATTTAGAAAAGTAAAATAACTTGAAAATGTAAACCAATAAAAAGAAATAAACTTAAGACAAAATTATTTGATGTAAATAGTTTGATATAAGTAGATCTTTATTACTCTAAGAGTTAGTGTGATATTTAATGATTTACTAGCTATGCAAAAGACATTCAGAGGAATTTGAAGATAAGTATAATAATATTTCATTTTCGTGTAAATATAATAACCAGACAACCGTACAACTTAGCAATCAATGTACGCGCACAGGTACTATACAAACCCGCCTCGGTAGCATAGATAGTAGCATGTCTGCCTCACGTTCAAGAGGTCCCGAGTACGAATCTCGGTCAGGGTGAGTCTGGATAAGGCTTTTTCCGGGGTTTTCTCTTATTCTTCAAGAAGAATGTCGGGTAACTCTAAGCTCCATGGAACCTGGACTCATTTGAGCATCATTTCACCCAATTCATTCACTGTCCGATATAACTTAACGTTGGGGCGGATGTAAATTAAAAAAATGGTACTACACAAGGTCAAGCGCGACATCAACAAACGTCTGTGTCAACAAGTATACGGATGCGCTATGTGTGTACACTCCGGTACGGTTACAAAATTGCTTTCGTTGCGGGAATTACAGTGAACAACCATGAACATTCATAAATTGTTGATGTGAATTTTCTGTTCGTTCGACGTCACATGTCGTTAAAGGTGCATATGAGTAGTTCAAATCATTTTCATGTGTTTGTCCGAGACTTAGTTTATTTCCTATATTACGCAGCATTGAAAATCCAGTATTTTTGTGTCGCATACTGGAGAATTTATTTTTTGCTCGTTTGGTAGGTGGTGCAATCTCTGTATTGTTAATTTTTGCAGACACCTCTTCGACTGCTTTTAGACAGCTCGAAAGTACAGTCTTCAAGCTATTTAATGGTTGTGGGTAATATCCAAAACTTTTGATCTATAAAATGGATATAGTCCAATAATTGTTGTGAAAGTAATGACATTAATACAATATTTTTGCTGTAACAGGCATAAAAGTTTCGGCGCAAATAGATAATAGAAAGCGGATAACGTTTCACGGTAATAAAGAGCTTACATAAGCAGTTAACAATCGCGCGGCTAGTGTACACAAAGGGCCAACAATTAACGATAGCGCCGATAAACAACAGACTGATAGTTTATCACAGAGGCGAAAGACTTACCGAAACAAACTGAGATAAATGGAAATTTCTGGTAATTTCTTGATTATTTCGGGTTCTTTATTGTTCTGGAAATCTCTGGAATTATGAATGAGGTATTTAAGGAAGCGACGAGTAGAAACAGTAGTTGTTTTGTAACACGAGTGTCGAGAGCTGATCAGAACGTTGTAGATTGTGTGTATGTGACGTAATGTTGTTACGTGAGAATTGAACAGTGTATTCCTACGCAAATAAAGAACGATCTTTAATTTCTGCAAATTTGACTTTTAATTCTACGAACCCACAAAGTCACAATATGCAAACACCTTGCACTTCCTAGAAGGCAGATCTACCTGTGTAGGGAGCAGTAGTTGTAATGAAACTAAAGCTAGGCGTTGCGAACAGGGCTATCCCTGCGTGTTGTCCCCGGGACTGACGTCACCAGTTATGTACTACGAGACTAGTAAACTTCATATCCCATGTGTACGGGTTCCGGTGTCTGATAATAACTTTAAAATATGCAAGTTAATTAAAATAGTAAAGAGTCAGTTTTGAGAAAATAAAAAAAAAATTGAAATATGTTCTACGTAAAGGGTAGTTTGGGGTGAGGGGTAGAAAATATTCTATCATATGCTCGAAAACTCAAACTTGATAACAAAAGTTTTGTTTTTGAGTTATGCTGTTAATACATACAGATATATTTTTCTATAAATGCTTTTCTACATTTCTTTTACCTTTGTTTGATTCACTGAACTTCAAAACGCGTATTTCCGTTGAAAATCTTGTTAAATTTTTAGTGGAATACAAATTTCCTTTACGCACTAAAGAATATAAGAGAGGAAATAACTGTAAATGAATGTTGGCTCATTTTTACCTCTGCGTACCCGTAAACAGAAAAGATAATTAAACACTGTTTATATTTTGCATGCATGAATGCGTCTGGATATTATCCCCACTCAATTTTTTCAATGGGTGGAGAAGTTGTGTTGTCGAATAGCGTGTCGTATGTGCTCCGCCCCCTCCCCTTGTTCATTGAAGAATCCTAATAAAGGCTGTGACACTTTGCCGTTAAGAATGTGTGACAGGTAATTAGTGATCAGGCAGGTATGTACCACCCACTGGAGAAAGCGTGACGCACTAATTGGCCAGAGATTCTACCTACTTATTTCCGAAATTCGGCAACATATTTCATCCTTGGTACTGCTCCAATAGGCGGAGGGAGCTATGGAAAGGATCAGAGGTTATTGTCCGGTTTAAAATTACTGAAATTTGATATTCAAACCATTGTTTGCATGTATACATCCGTAGCATAACAGAAACTAGCTTTTTTTTTTTTTTTTTTTTTTTTTTTTTTTTTTTTTTTTTTTTTTTTTTTTTTTAAGGGATCGTGTGCCAAAGAGGAGAAAGAAATGCGGACGATTACTTAACTTGTTATTAAATGCATCCCTCTATAAGAATTAAATAAACAACTAAAGGTTTAATAAAACCTGAAGCTTTCCTGGCGACGAATATGCTCAAGTTGTTCTCGGGAAGCAAGCCAGCTGAAAAGACGATTAGAAATCGAGTTTCGGGAGTGTGCATCTCTCCTATCATCAGGATATTTATTAAATGTTATAACCACAAATTAATCACTGGTTATAACACAAATATAAACAAAGACAAAACACTATCAAAATTCGCATTACTGAACAAAAGACTGTACTCAGTAAATTAAATGCCAGGTCAGGAGATGGCATGAGTATAGAACATTAATTGGGTAAAAGAAACGTAACTATTTAACTTGTTTATAAAGTTGTATTGGGCTGTTCTTCTTAAGTCGACGGATTTCCATTTTTAAAACCGGTTTCTAAGAGGAGCTGAACTGAAATCCAGCATCACCTCTCAGAGGAAATGGCCAGAGCCTCCTTAATTCTTAGCTCCCAGTAACTGTTGCATTTTGCCAAGATGGTTGTCTCCCGAAAGTTGGCTCTATGGTCGTTATCAAAACAATGCTCTGCTAGTCCAGACTTCTCAGGTTGCATTAAACGAATGCTCCGTTCATGTTCGTTTATTCTGGAAGCGATGGTCGTTCCGGTTTGTTCCTATATACGGTGTCCCACATTTACAGGGAATGCGGTACACTCCCGGAACTTTAAAGTCCAGTTTGTCTTTCACTGGTCTCAACAGATGTTTAATCTTCGGAGGTGGCTTGTGGATGGTCCTGATGTTGTATTTGGCGAGAATTCTGCTGATTCTGCCGGATATATTGCCGGTAAACGGGATGCAGGCTGTAGCGGTAGGCTTATTTGACGCTTGCTGCATTACAGGTTTCCCTTAGCTAGCTTTGGTGATCGAGGCTTCAACGTCATATTCGTAGCCGTTTTGACGGAATGTGAGTCTCAGCTGCTATAATTCCTGTTTAAAGTGGCTGGGATCAAAGATAGACACAGTCTGTGGGCCAGTGTATTGTCGTTTCTAACCATCTTTTCACCTGACTTGCTTCCCGAGAACAACTTGAACTAAAGGTTTCTTAAGACAGTAGATCTCTCAGAAGTATTTATAGGGCAAAGACATGAATATATTTCCGATACAAAGTAAACCTTTTGTTTTAGGGGGTGTGGAATTTTAGTATAACATTGGCAGTGGATGACAAAATTTTAGTTTTTCGTGATTTTACAATGATTTTTAATGCATTTGATAGATTTTGATTGTATGTAGTCTGTTGAATAGAATTTTACGCATGCATATCTTCATTTATGTAATTTCATTGACAATGTCTATCTTAGGAATTCATTGCTGATAATAATGATATGCAATAATAATTTGTATTTAAGAGTTTTCCACCATATATTAGTTTTCTTAAAATGCATTGAAAACCTTTGTTTCTTTTTTCTTCTGCACCTTTGTCAGGCGTCTAGAACACGTGGGCCGCACCGTGGTTGAGTGCTTATTCCGCAAGACCCTCACCAACGCGGCCTGCATTCGATCCCAGGCGACCATAAACTGAGATTTGTGGTGGACAAACGGCGCTGGGGCAGGATTTCTTAGGGATCTCCAGTTTCCCCTGCCATTTCATTCCAGCAGTGTTCATCATCATATCATGTATCTTCTGTGTTACCGCCTGAGGCGCCGTATGTAGTAAAAGCGGGTGTTAAGAACACTACACATGCATTCATTCTAGACCTCATGGTTCCCCTCACCCCATTCATCCACTTGTTCTAGACTTCCTCATTCTTTGCTTCCTTCGGTTTCTGTATTACTTCTGTACATTATCTCCCAAACGTTTGTGTTTCCAGGTTTATTCTTTCTTGAGACAAGAAAGACTTGAGAGAAAATACTCATGTCTGTTAATAATCCTCCCTACTTCCCTCCCTCTCCCTCTCTCTCTCTCTCTCTCTCTCTCTCTCTCTCTCTCTCTCTCTCTCTCTCTCTCTCTCTCTCTCTCTCTCTCTCTCTCTCTCTCTCTCTCTGTTCACTGTCCACATTATTATTTCATAAAGTAATATACGTTCTACTATTAAGTTTAAAAGAACCTATTAGTTTTACTTAAAAGGTTTCGCACCTTAGTATCCAGTTAAACTTTCCAGTGGGTTGGAAACCAAGCAGTTCTAAATGAGAAAATTAGAATGGTCAATAAATTTATAAATCAATATAAAATATAAATAATAATACTAATATACTTAACTGATATTCCTATCATCTGCTTGAATTAGCATTCTCTTATTCATTCGTCGATGCGCAAATGTTTCTGAAACTGTGCTACTGAACAAATTGTGGGAAGCATTGAATGACATACAATTTGATAAAATAATCGTATCTGCGATAATAACTTTTCAAAAGTAAACTTTGGGAAATGTATGTAGACCGGAACTAACGTTATAGAGGGCTTGTATAAGTTATTCCATAAATTTTAAATTGGATAAGAACATGTTCGAGAATGGACCTTTTGGAAATGGATCTCAGGTCCTCTTTGTCCTTGTTGAATCATAATTTCTAAAACTTATACGTTTAGTGTAGCATTTTAATATATAAATTACATAAAATCTTTATCAAATAAGAATTATATTTTATACCCATTAATTAACAAATTCTGAAAAAGAACTTACACACATATGTCTGTGTGTGTGTTTTTCAGAAATTTAATTATGGTAGCAATAATCGTTTTGGAAATATTTGGAGGAAATGTAACGAATAATTAGCCATTTAATTTTCTTTCCTCTTTATTTTCTTTTGTGCATGTTGTATAATCATATTAGGCAGATATCGCAATATTTTGATTAATTTTCGTATAAAAATAAGGTTAGTGAGAGAAATATATAGAATATGTATGTCGTGTGAAGAATTTCGCTAGGACACATAATCAAAATGCACAAAGTGATGCAAAGCCGCTCTGGAACCTAGCCGGTTGTGCCTCCATTAATCATGTTCGGAGAAAGCCAAGTGACCTGCCAGAATAGACATCACTAGAAAACATTTCAGACATCATTTGACAGCTAAAATTTGTTCCTGCGTCAAGAAGCTGCATGACGCCCTCTACGCGGCGGAGGGTCATGGGTTCGAATTCGCCGCCAAGGGCACGGGCGTCCTAAAGAGTGCCAGTCATGAATTTAGTAGTTGCTTCAGGCGGGCGCACCGGTCCGTCTTGTAGCAATTTCCCGAAATTAGCGTGAAATAACATCATGGTACTCTTTAATTGGTGTTAAAACCTCCATGAACGCTTCTGGCTCCAGATAAATGCAACCCACAATAAGAAAACAGGCTTAATAAGAGCCTCAAGACATATGTCTAACCTTGACCTACGTTCACATGCAAAGAGAAGTGTTTCTGTGAACCCTGCAAAATTAAGCACATTTCTTTTTACAAATCATCTACAGACTAACATTAAAGTTTGTAAAAACCGTGGGAAATCTAGAAGGATGAAGCTATTGTCAAATGCTCAAAATTTGTATCGCTATACGCAAAATTCCATCTACTTTGTTGGCCTTTATCAGAAAATAGTGGCTAAGCACTTGTTAAATATGTTATAAAATAGTTATAAACTTAATTCAAGCACAAGAATTTGGGAAGCATTGATGCCAGAATAAATTATTTAATATAAATTGTGTTTTAACAGTTATATGAAGTTATGGAAGATTCGTTCAGAATGAATGATTTCACTGGACTACCACAGAAATTTCAGGTTATGCTCATCATTATTCTTGTTAATATATTTTGGTCAAAATCGTTAGACATTTTGGAGAAAATTAAAAACAACGAAACATTATCTGCGGAAAGAGTTACTTTTTGATATTTAAAATATTCATCTTTACTTTACGATGCTTTTCCTTACATATATATGACTTGTGACGAAGGAAAGTACATTTGATGAATGAGTGTACTTGTTATGGGAGGTCACTGGTGTACCACTGCATATTTTAGAGAGGTCAGAGAAGGCAGGTATACAGTGCAGTGCAGTCTGACCATCAAAATATCAGCAAGCCTAGGTAACACTATTATTTTTCTTACGAAATCGATATCCCATACCTTTTAATATTCTCTAGAATGTGTTCTTCTTAGCTTCAAATTGTATCTTTTTACGTAAACTCATACATTCTTATTACTGTAGAAAGTCTCTTCTCTGTTCGTAAAACTCCAGACAAATTCTGCGCAGAACAATTTTTAAACTTTTTGAGTTTGGATGTGGGCAATATTTGCCAGGTGTTGTAATCCTATTTTCTCCCGTAGCTTTGAATTTTGAACCTTTTTCACTATATTATACACAGTAAGTTCACTTTTTCCAACTGCCGTTACTGTCCCTTTTAAAATATCATTTAATGGAGTAATTAGACCTTTACATTTCTCTTTACAAAACTGTAACAGATTGAGTATTAATTTTCTCCTTTGTGAGCATATGAACTTTATGTGACGATGTTCGCATTTTGACTTGATACGAAACTTCCCCTTCTATATTACAGTGTTGCCGAACAGTACAGGGCAGGCAGCCGGAATGATGATGTAATACGGCTTATGTGTTTTGTTTTTACCCAAACTTCCACTGTGAGCAGTCTGTATTCGTTCACTCTTTTCATTTGTTTTTCAAATATATATACATATTTCTTTTCCGTATTTAACCGTATTTTTATTACTTCCTTTTGTTTTACTCTCTGTTTTATATATATACATATAAACATCCATGACCAAGACGGGACTCGAACCCACGATCCTCTACCGGCAGGACGTTCTAGCGACCATGGCTACTGACGCCGGCATTATTCAGACAGTTGTACGTATTTTATGCATTACTATTGACCACATTATAATTGCACAAGTTCGATTAATAACCTAAAGTGCGTATGACTAAAGGACATTATCCTAGACACATAGTTGGCTGAGATTTAATTTTGAACCGTAAAACATGCTTTCTCTC
The DNA here is from genome assembly GCA_030765055.1 of Mantis religiosa. Classification (NCBI taxonomy): domain Eukaryota; kingdom Metazoa; phylum Arthropoda; class Insecta; order Mantodea; family Mantidae; genus Mantis; species Mantis religiosa. The sequence continues at coordinate 134,531,614 of CM060955.1, read as the reverse complement.
TTGCCAATTTCACTACACGCAAAACGAATCGCTTACAGTCTGATCTACACCATCGTTACGTTTTTTCTTTTTTCTTTTTTTTTTTTTCCCCCTTTCTTTTTTTCATTTTAAAATATTTTGCAGCATTTTAAACTATCTCTGCACTTAATAAAATAGAAGCTACGGACTCTTTTCTGGTATTAATGACCGCGAATACAACGGTCAAGGTCCAAAAATCTGAAAGCTGGCTTCACCCAAAATATTGGGATTGGTGACACAGAGATCGCTGCCTACCGTAGCTCCTCATATTCCTGGTGATATCGCATGGGCACCAAACCAAGCGTGGCTTGGATCAGAGCACTACGCTGTAAATAATTTTAGCTGGAGTTAAAGTGTTTGTTTGTAAACATTGCTGTTATCTTTGATTTTTTTTTTCCTTCCTTTCACCTCTGCGAGAAACAAGTTCGACTACTTCATTATAAGGTCAGTCCTAAACATACGAGTTCATTGTAGAAGTAGTCGATCCGTCATTCATAGTATTTTGCCCAAGAGCAGTTCCTTCACTACGAATATTTTCTCTTGTATTCTTTCCTATTTGCCGCTTTTCTCTTTACAGCTTTTATTAATACTATCAATTATATCCTTTCGCTCGTAACTTTGTGCCATTCAACATTTCTTCCAGTGATGTTTGCCTACTTCTTCATAATTTATTTCATTTGTCCATTATGATACTCCAATTTTGGCACACACTCAAGTACTATTAATACTTCCCTTCATTTTGTCGCAATCTATATAATCCATACAAAGCATGTCTTCAAGATTTTACGCAAGCTTCCTTTGCTATCCCTGCCAAAAATTCGTGTTACTCTTCATATTACTGGTATTTTTCTATCCACTTAGGCCACTATTTAACCTCGTTAAATTGCTTGCTTTACATCAGAAATTCTAATTACATTTTCCGAAATTCATTTACAGTTTGCATTGTTTCCGAATGCCCGAAAAAATTCTTATCAACAATAATTGTCAGTGTAATAGACAAAGCTGTTGGCTTTATATATCTTTTAGTCAACCACCTGCAACATTTTGAACAAATAAATTGTCTATCCAAACGGTTACTTGCTGCATATTAAAATACACTTAACTAATAAAAATCCATCATAAAAATAAAAAGAGACAGTAATTACAACACTCTCATTCATTCTCCTCATATAAAATAATATTTGGCTAGATATAATTACAAATTGACAATACGGATTCGTTGCATACATCCCCCATACCTCACTATAAGAAAGGGAAACAAGTGAGCTGTTTTACTCAGATGAGAATAAAATACTGAAGAGATGAACAAAAGAAGGTCACTGAGTTGAATTTATGTACTATTTTCATTACATCGCCAGAAAAAATTAATACATAGCACTTAAAACGATAAAGTGTTGGAAATTGATACATCTGAAATGGTTAATGAAGCAAAAAATATTTGAAATAGATATTTTATTATAGGAATGTATTATTACTTGTGTAGAAAACATTTGGCTATGTCTTATGGTTCACCAGTGATTCCAAATTCCAAAAAGCAAAGTTAACAATAAAGAGAACATAACAGGCTATTCGTAGAACATTTAACTAGTAATAGCATCCCTGTCATTCCATTTCTCCTCTTCCTCTTCCTACTCCTGCAATCAGTTTGCTTTCATCCATGTTCTTATTCCCTGCATCCATGTATTTCGGAGTTCATTTTTATTGACGGTCTTTAACTGCTATGGTTCTCAGTATCTTATTCTATATTAGGAGTTGAAAGTACTTCATTTTCCTGAAAGACCTCTTTATCCCGCAGTATGTTGCTCGTAAATCTCACAGAGCAAAATGCATTTGTGATTCTACCTCTTCTTCCTCTCATAGGTGGACCCCTTTCCCAAATATTTCTGTGCGTGCTTTCACTTGGCATTCTCTTACTATTTCCACATCAGCTTAGTCTTTTAAGTTGCTTATTGTGCTTTAGAACTTTTGTCTTTCATTTCTTCTTTGATAACAGCGACTGTCATTTTTTTCTCATTCTGGATGCCTTAACCTTAAAAAGTCTAATATTTATAGAGAATAATTTCAGCCCTCTATATGATTCTCACAATTAATTTGTACATTTGCAATTCAGGATATTCGGCTATATTTCTCTGCCACAAATTATCAACGTGTCTGTAGTTGCTCTAACTTTATTAAATCTATTTTTGTGTCATTATCCTTTCTGCCTTATCCATTAGTTATAACCCCAGGTACTTCAACTCTTCAAAATTTTAATGAAACCTTTTTGATTACCCAGAATTAAAGTTTCTTCTGTGTTGAATGTTGAACATTCCATTCAAATGTTTCATACAAGTTTACCCTTAAGCTTTATTTTTCACATTGTTTAATATTATTATTAGAATGTAATGATGATGATATATAGAAAAAAGTAGTATACTTCGTCAAAAGAATTGATAAATTTGCAAATTATTAGTCTTCTTTTCCAAATGGTTAGGATGGAAGTCTAAGTGGTTATAATGACTATTTTCACGAATAAACAACTCAACAGTTCTTATTATTAGTTTTATTGCTATTATTATTGCTTTTATTATCAGCATCACTATTATACACGTTATTGTTACTGTTTCACCTTTTCATCTAGCTAAGAAATTTACCTTTCTTTTTAAGAAATTTTCACATTTAGCATCTTATAGACTAATAATTTGGGTAAGTTGTAAAACTTTCTTTGCACACCGTTCCATATCTACTGTAAGATAGAATCGACTCTTTAAGTTGATGTTTGCAGCAATCCAATTAATAAACTACTGGAACAGTCGATCAATTCCTGCACAAGCACGCTCTGATATTAATAGACATAAATATATACGAAAATTAATAAACTATTTGTTGATTAACACAGCAAAAATATCAATGCGATATTTTATTAAAATCTCTGAACACAAAGAATGTAAATGAGATACAAATCATATTATGGTGGTAGGGCTACAAAAGAAAAATGAGCAACGGACCTCTCTGTAAATAACTTACTTCTGTACCTACCACATTTGGCACATTATGCAAGAGAATTTGAACACAGCTGTATATCAAATAGTAGTGTAGCAAAAAATGTTCTCTCTTCATTGAACAGGTTTTAAAGAAACTCGTGTTGCTTATTTGCTTTTTTATTTGATAAAAGTCAAAACATGTCACCATTAAAAAACGGTATTTTATTTGGTGTAACAAAAACTGCTTGTCTACAGGTAAGAGAACATCTCTTATCGGATGTAAAATGACCATGTGATGGAAAGAATAGGGTCATAAGTTATCAGCAAAACTACTTGCATTATGAGAGACTTGAAGTAATTATTGCCCACAGTAAAAGGAAAGCAACCTGTTAAATCGCAGTAACAAAGCATTTGCATGTACTATGAGTGGAGTAATTAGCAACATTCAATCACCGCTTCATTATGTAAGTGAATTGAAGGAGTACGATTAGCGGTAGTGTTGTTAATGATATGAATTAGAAGATGGGGGGAAGCGAAACAGGCTGAGTAGGGAATATCTGCAGCAATTTAAAGCTGAAAGCAGATTAGTCCGTAAAAAGAGGAACAGAATAATTAACTGCAGTCCTAAGAGGACTTCCACATTGATAACTTCCATATGATTATACGAGTTCGTATTTGCAGCAACACATTTATCTATGCTAATATTGTATAGAGAAAGTAATAATAGTGTGTAAATGTAGGTAGCCTCAAAAACTAAAGATCAATTTTGATAATCCTTTCTGCATTGTAGAGCCCCGGATGACTCCCGGTAATAGCTCTCGTGAGGTTCCTGTTGATTGTTTGAAGAACTACTCCAAGTTAAAAAGACTACATTCACCTGCCAAGGGGGACTCAGAGTGCTAACCACGTCCCATCGTCCTAAAGTGCACCCCAATCATGACACCCGGTAAAGGCATGTTGTGTCATGGAGATTATTTTTTCGCCATTAAAATTCCTATTGTTTCTGAAGGCTGTAAAGCACCTATTTAAATTTACTAAAAGGGATTTACAAAGCCTGTGTATTAGAACACAAACAGGTTGAATTTATATTTACAACCTTTTTCTTTCCTTCTTTCTTCTTTCTCGTTTTTCCTTCTTTTTTCTTTTACTTTCGTTCTTTTATAATTAGGCTTTGATTATTCGAATTATACCACGGAGTAGAATAAAACTGCCTTCATGCCATAGAAAGTACATGAAATATATAAAAGTACCAATAATGTCTCATTCCTAGAAGTACATAACCATCCATAATAAGGAGTTACTATTTAGCAACTAAGAGGCAGCAAAATATAAGTGAATCAAATCCCTTTATAACGTACGAAGGGCCGGTAAATGTCAAAATATTTTTAAAATCTTTAGAAACTTTAATTCCTATACGTGTTGAAATCAATTTCCTTAGCAAAATGTACTAAATAAATAAATAAGGCGAGAAAATTGTTTCCAAATAATTAATAATAGAAAATACCATTTTTGTTGATGGTTGCAGACTATTCTTTACCAAAGCGGTTAACTTGAGTGAAGTTCTCCATATTCCCCAGCTTCATCTCTCTTTTGTTTGTATGGTGACATTTCTGCACTATGTTAAAACAAAGGAGCCTTTGTGTATTAAATGACAGTTGGGCTAAAGAAAAGGTTTAAAAGTTTAAAATTTCACCGACTGTAATCATATAGAAATTCTCGACAACTCTCACAGAGGACTCTTGCACTGCCAAAGAGTTTATAACAGGCACTGAGAACTCTTTCGGAGCTGGGATAAGGAAGTTAGAGTTTCAGCTAACGTTTTACTCAGTTTTTGTAATTATGCCTTATTAAGGTTCATGCCTTATTAAGAATGACCTGAGATATAGGAAATTATAATTATAAGGTATAAAAGGGAGACATCGCAAAAAATACTCTGTATTACTATACACAAATGGCAGACTGATAACGCTATTTTTAATGTTTGTGAATTTCCTACAGAAGATAAGCAAGTACTTCACTGAAATATACACATTTTGTCAAAATCATTATCCATAGCAAAATAATATTTTTCGAAATAAGTTTCCCCATCGATGTTAACCCATGTTGAACTAGCATACCATATCCTAAGAAAACAAGCGATAAACATAACTTCCATTCTGTGCATATAGCAAGATGATCAAAGGTAACCATGACTAACGTAACATGAATATAATAATTTATTTTTATATTCATAGACCATATAGTCTTAATGAACGAAAAGATAAACACGGAGTTTAACTTAACTTTTTGTGTTTCAGGTGAGCATGTGACGGGACACCAGGATGATTATGTGAGTTGCTTGTAATATTTTTATATTATGACCTCCAGTTCAAATCTTTAAAATACGTAAGATTGCATGCATTTTTAATACATAATTCATTCTGTATAGCGCATTTTCAAGCTTAATATTTTTTCTCCTTTTAAAGAGCACTATTACTCACGATGAACATAAGCTATAGGATAGGACCTCTTTTAGTTTCAACTTCTAAATAACCAAAGTACTTCAGTCTATAAATCATGTGCAGTAAAATATGAACTTCTTGCGGGTATAAAAGAAACATATGAATTGTCTCTGTGGGTCAGTGATTAGCACCTTGGACTAAACTCCTGAGCTCCAAGTTTCATATCCCTGCTGGAGGGTGAGAATTTCTTTTTTAGCCAAGTGCATTACCTATTCTCTTATCTCCATAGAAAATGTATAAAGCAAAGTATATGGATACACTTGACATCAACATTATATATCATTAGCATATATTAGTAGAACATTGAGTAATTGATAACGTAAGTTTTAAATTGAATCCCCTCACTGTTCTGAATTATGTTTCCAAAAATTATTATTCAAATACTAAATACTTTCTTCGAAATCGCTCCTTATTCAGAACGAATTAACAGAAGATCCTTGAATCCAGATAATCTGCAGTATCTATTATTATCGCACATAAATAAATCATCAAGTTGTATTATTTCTTTATTTCTAGACTAACTTGCCTACGATATCTGAAGGCTTTAACTGCTTATATATGTACTCATCTAGGCTTGATACGTAGCAGAAGTGTATTTATACTAAATATTTGGGGATTTTATACGGAACTTGTAATAATAATTGTTCATGGTTTATGTTATTCTGTTTATTAAAATGTTATTAACAATATTAACTGAGCTTTTGTTTATATTAAACCTTGAGATAACACAGTATTTATTGACTAATGATGTTATCTGCTAATCAAATCCTATCATGGACGCAGATGTGGTAAGTAACCATTATTAAATACTTGCTTACACAATTATTGAAATGAACATTATTACCACTCTCCATATCATTACAGAAATCATCTTGCGACTCGTTCTTGTACGAGAGATAATTGTGCATATTCCATTAGATGCACAAATAACTAATATTTATGGTGCATTAGTTACAGACTTTTGGTCTGGTATGTCCCTTCAACATATCCAGAACAAATAGAATATCCATTAAAATTGATATTTTACATTCATACTGCTTTCTCTGTCCATTATTCTTATGAAACGTATTCTTCTACTCAATCTCGGAGATAAACTTTTGCATAATTTCTTTTATTAAAATTATTCTGGTATTTACAATGAGAATCAGGTAATCAACAGTGTTAAGCAATGATAAATGTATTTAAGATTTTGTTTAAATCCATTTTCTGAATCATATTAGACCTGCCGGTGTGGCAAATTTCTGTCCCAAAGGAGTTCGTTTATATCCCAGTAAATCTACTGAAATGGAGTCTTCGTTCGATCTGTGTCGGGAACCTAGGACCTTAGTATCAGTAGACAGTGCCTCACCAACTAAGTCATCTAAACTGACAATCTTTCAATAGCTGGTTGCTACGTGATAGCTTTGAAATTCCATTCTCTTTGCATAACCGGGAAGGGGAGACATCGCATATAAACATCAAGTTCCCATTTTGAAAATGCAACCGCGGAATAGTTCAAATCCTGAAGAATAAATATATCGAAATAGTATTCTCGCCAATGTTACTTTTTTCGGTTCGAATGGATTCCTTGAGAACATCAATTGTCCGTGACTTATTGTTCCATACTGTTTTTAGATACCCCCACAAGAAAAAATCCAGTGAGGTTAGGTCAGGGGATCTGGAGGGCCACAGACCTTTTGAGATTATTCGATTATCAAAGAAACTGGTTACAAGTTCTATGGTGTCATTATATATATGCCACGTTGCTCCATCTTGCTGGAAATAACCTTCTCTCAAGTCGATATAATCTCCGTAAAACTTCAGAGAATGTGGTGAGACGAGTGCAAACATGTATAGATGTTGGTGGAGGACACTTGCAACATTTTCTCTGAGATATAGATAGTGCAATGTAATCTTCCAATTCTGTATTGTATTTTCCCAAAGTTGCATGTGTCTCCTATTATTGGTTCAAAAGTTATGATATATTGAAATGGTTCAGGTTTATATGCATCACACTATATGATTTTGTACATCCTTAATGATTACCAGTTATGTAAAAGACTTCAAGAGAGCACAGGACTTCAGGGGCTGTCTTTACAGAAAATTCAAGAATTACACTTCTTTTTCATGAGCATAACTTAAACATATTCCACTTTAATAAAAATCCTTAACGCCGTTCTTCGTAAAATTAAAGTTTTTAAAATATTTCTGTGTAAATAACAGTTTGGGGTGGAGGCAGTTTCTTAAAAAAAAAAAAAAAATCTTCGTGGTGCATATCTAGAGGATGCTGAACTTGAATTCACACACTCACACTCGCGCACATACACAAGCATACTCTACTTACGGACCTCTTTCCATTTTTTATTAGGGAAGTTTTGACACTTTAAATCAAATATTAACATCAAATTGTTGTGTAGAATACCATTCTTCCCCACTTTATTGAAAATATTAGTGGAAAACATAAGAGGTTCACCAAGTCAATGACATCAAAGAAGCCGACGCAACTTTACATTCTTGATAGTGCTTTTAGCGATATAAAAACTCATAATATCAGTTTTAAGAGCTTGCGGCTAAAATATTGAAACACGCCAAGAGTTTAGTAGTCCAAGAAAGTTATTGATAGCTTCCAGATATGGATAAATTGTTAGCACTTCGGTTTCATTCATCAAGCTTCAAGTTGTAGTAAAAATAAACATTATACCATTACATGCGAATAACAAGGTATTAACAGACCATGGCATTTATTGTGAGATTAATTGAAATTTAGCTCTAAGCAAAACTAATTTCAAGGTTGCATTGATGGTATTTGGCTGGAGGAACATCACAGATTATCCAATGGTTGAATTTACTACCATGCCCATCTAAATTGTTTCTTAGTCTTAACACTTCGTTTTGAAATTTATGATTATGAAGCGCCACTTATTGATGAACACCAACGAGAGGAACAGGAAACTTATAAATTTTTCTACGGAAAATGATCCTCCTTTCGCCTGGAGTCACAGAAATTGAAGGGTGTAATTATTTGTACGCATTTTAGTACTTATACTTAACGTTATTGGGTATTTTCGGCAAAGCTTAAGTGTAACAGATTACCAAAACAGCCTAAGGAATACAAGTATGCATATTCTGTTCAACCTCTGTGCTATAAAATATGTATTCATTCATCTCATCATCATCATTATCATTGTAAGCCTTATTACTCTCCGCTGAGACGGAGTAGCGATGCCTCAAGCGAGAAATATCACAAACAACCCAACATTTGCATACCACAATCGTTCAATGCTTCTAAAAGCAGGACGATGTTTCATGTTTATGATTAATTATCTTCTCTGTGGAAAAGAATGTGTTTTCGGTTTCCTACTGTGGTAACATAAACAGTACAAGCGGACATCGTAAACAGTGAAAACACATTCTTGTAGACGGGTGGTGGTACTCCCTTTGGCCTCTAGCCCAAATCTTAATGTGTTGGTGTTTCTTTCAGTAATATTCTTGTGTTAAATGGTGTTCTGTATGCAACTAAAATATCCCTAAGGACAGTAGAATGAAATTGATTTGATGCAAATAAGCTTAAACTACTTCTAATGTTAATGGACAACTTCCTTCAGAAAAGTGGAGCTTAGTTGGTAGGAATATCTTTTGAGGTATTTCCTTATAGAGAAAAACAGGATGCTAGAGATGACCACAAAGTTTAGATTTTTTCAAAACGGTTCATGACGTTTTGACTTAAATAGAATATGTTTAAGATATACTCAAGTTGTTCTCGGGAAGCAAGCCAGGTGAAAAGACGATTAGAAATCGAGTTTCGGAAGTGCGCATCTCTCCCATCATCAGGATATTTATTAAATGTTATATCCACAAATGCATCTCTAGATATAACACAGATATAAACAGACAAAACACTATCATAATTCGCATTACTGAACAAAAGACTCTTTTCAGTGAATTAACTGCCTGGTCAGGAGATGGCGTGAGTATATAAAAGTAATTGGGTCAAAGAAACGTAACCACTTAACTAGATTATCAAGTTGTATAGATCTATGCTACTTAAGTCGACTGATTTCCATTTTAAGGCCAGTTTCCAAGAGGACCTGAACTGAAATCCATCATCACGATTAAGTGTGCTCCTCTCTGAGGAAATGACCAAAGCCTCCTTAACTCTCCGCTCCCAGTAACTGTTGCATTTTGCCAAGATGGTCGTCTCCCGAAAATTGGCTCTATGGTCGTTATCAAAACAATGCTCTGCCAGCCCAGACTTCTCAGGCTGCATTAAACAAACGCTCCGTTCATGTTCGTTTATTCTGGTAGCGATGTCCCTTCCGGTTTGTCCTATATACGGTGACCCACATTGACAGGGAATGCGGTGCACTCCCGGAACTTGGAAGTCCAGTTTGTCTTTCACTGGTCTTAACAGATGTTTAATCTTCGGAGGTGGCTTGTGGATGGTGCTGATGTATTTGGCGAGAATTCTACTGATTCTACCGGATAGATTGCCGTTAAAGGGGATGCAGGCTGCAGCGGTAGGTTTATCTGACGCTTACTGTATTACAGGTTTCCCTTCCCTAGCTTTGGTGATCGAGGCTTCAACGTCATATTTGGGGTAGCCGTTTTGAAGGAAAGTGAGTCTCAGGTGCTGTAATTCTTGTTTTAAGTGTCTGGGATCAGAGAGAGATATTTTCACCACAAATAAAATTAATAAACTCCTTTTCATTCCAAACGACTTTTATATTACTGGTAATCTATAAGAGATTTGTATTAAGAAAATTTCAGATTCTTTTAAAGTACACCATTTATACCAAATATTTCTGTGGTGTTAACAATTTACGATAATATTCCATATTATTGGTTTGTACTTTCATCAACAAATTGTCATTCTTTTTCCTTTCTATTTCGTGTCCACAAAAACCAATTGAATTTCAAAGCCATCAGTTAGTGATGGGTTGTGAAAGATTTTAATATCGTATTAGTTTATTAATCTGACACGTACAACGAATTTGTTAATAAGTAATTAATGTTTATATTTATTAATATGAATTGGATAGAACGATAAGATTTTTAAGCAAAGTGTGAATTGAAAAATTAGTTCAGTATTTAGCTTATATACACTTAAGCATACTAATACTCAACAATTTCTTAAATTCCAATCACAATTTTGCCTTCGATTTGAAGTATAAACTTGTCAGCTGCTTATGGGCTAATAGTGCTATAGGCTCCCTGGTCCTTTACCTCTGTTTTAGCCCTGATGCAACATTGATCTAATATTCCGTTGTATCCTCCAATTCTCTGCCTCTTAATTTTTTTCAATTTTAATTTACGTCAAGTCATATCGGACGATGAATGGAATGGGTGAAATGATGCTCAAATGAGCCCAGGGTCCATAGAGCTTAGAATTACCCGACATTGGTCTTTCAAGATAAAAATCCCGGCAAAAGCCTCATCCAGGTAACTCACTCTGAGCGAGATTCAAACTCGGGACCTCTTGAACGTGAGGCAGACACGCTACCACCACGCTACCAAGGCAGATCTTAACTTTCTTACCCCTCTCATCCATTTCTCTTTTATTTTGTCTCCATGCTTCCCCACCTCCCTTATTCTTTTCTCTCCTTTCAAGTAAGCATTTTTGTAGTAATTACGCAAGCCCCTTTACTATCCCTGTTCTTATCCAATATTAATTTCCTCCAGTTTTTCTATTTCTTTACATTCCACTAGAAATGCTCTAAGCTTATTTTATTTCTACATAAAATGCACTCCTTTGGTGAGCCCCTTCTCAGTATGGCTCCTTTCCTTAACCAAGCTAAACCCTTTTTCCCATATCTATCACATAGGTAGTTGAGAAGCTAAACAAATGCAACACCAATCGTTTTCTAACACTGCAGAGGAAGTATAGCATGGTACAGGGGAAATTTACAGAGGATTCTTGGAAAAAGGATGCAAAGAAATACATAGGTGGTGTATTTGGCTCCTGAGGGCAACAATTGAAACATTGATGTTGGGCGTGCAGAAAGAAAGTGTGGCTGGATGCTCCTGGCGTACCTGGGTTCATAAAGCTAGAGTCAATAAATAAGGTCCTTCACACATATTATTATGCCAGAGGAGAAAGCCGGTATAGCTCGGTTTGGGCGTGGCGAATCTGGTGCTAACGTATGTTTATCCTATTTAATTCTCCAATACCAACCTCTCCCTGCTTCGACATCTTCATGTTTCCTGACATGTACAAATTGTAATCGTGGTCCTTTGTCGGACTCGAACTGGTGGACTTATGGTGGACTTTATATTTAATTAATATTTAATTGGTTGTTTTCAGTTAGCGAATCTGATTAGAGTTTCTCAGTGAAATGTTGACAAGTGTTATTTCACATTTTCCCACTATATTTTTTTTAAATTGTTGTCATCTTCCTTGCCATTATAACTATATTCAAGGTTTTACTCAATGCTAAGTTACCTAATTTGCTAGTATCTTTATTACACAAAGAATAAACGCACTCAAATTCATTGTCTCCAGCCACCTACATATAGGAAGTGTTGCAGTAAAAGGAAATATTAGAATTCATTGAAAATTCAATAGCGAAATTACAGAGGTAATGCATGTTGTAAGATTTCCTTATCAAAATATCTATGTCTGTCTTTTAATAGCATAGCTCAAAACAAACATTCAAATTAATCCATACCTACTTCGTATTTAAGTTCAGCATTCTCAATGGATGCAAACTGACGACTTTAGAAAGTCTTCTGTATATTAAACTACTCTTTACACGTAAAATATTACGTCATTTTTTATTTTTAAAAAGTTGCTAACAATTTTGATTAAAACATCAATATTAAGATATGTATATAATTACTAACATTTTTGTATTGCTATTTTTGCAACTGGCCAATTAAGTTTGTGTCATTGGAAATAATTCCACATAACTTTGAATAGTTGGTAAACCACAAGAAATAAAAGCTTACAGTGCAAAAATGCAGATTAGTTTAAAAAAGAAAAATATTTTGTGTCATGGCTATATCCAAAATATTTTTGTTATTATTTCAAATGATTCAGCACTTTCATTATTTTAAAGTGAGGAATTTCACAGTCAACATCCTTGAGTTTGTGGACCTTATGCAAAACGAAAGTCACATTAATGTTTTTCTTTTCAGTTTCTAAATCAAACAGACCTAATCACAACAGCAGGACATTAATCCCATTAGATTCGCAACTGGTTACAAAAACAGTTAATTCTGTAAAAGCCACCGCAGTGGGCGATTCATTTGCATGATCAAGCTGCTCGTTTATTTTATTCTATTCCTTGTGTGTTGCTCTACCACTTGGATTTGTAATATCAGTTTCTACTTTATGAAAACAAACGGAGCTTGTTGCTTATTGAGATGTCATAAAATTTGTAGTAGGACCAGTGAGACAAAATAACATATCTTAGTGTACCAAATTCCAGTCGAGAGTTGCATAATGAGTGGGCTTGTTATTTTCTTAACAACAAGGCTAATGATTATAACATATAGTGAATACAGAATACCCAGTAACGTTTTTTTTTTCTTTTATTTTACGTTTATCGTCCTCACCACGTAGGTTAAATGGAGCTGGGTTCCAGGGACTTGAAACTATAGTGCTGTGATTATGATAAGCTTCGGACCTCGATCCATAGATATTTTGGGCTTATGCCCCTGACGGCGTCTCCACGAGGGTGAGTTCAGGTAAAAGGGTGACCGGTCCTGAAGAAAGACGATAGCTACAGATTGAAGCTCCCTGGTGGCAGACTTAATCATTCGCTAGAATCCCAGGAGCCGGAGACCTAAACTGATGGGGAAGAGGAAAATTTGCAGAGAGTGAACTCCTCTGCCATGCACGCTGACACTTAGAACCTCGAAGTAGCTGGATGAAAGGTAAACTGAAATGAAGGGACAGGGGATTCGTCAAACATAATTATCTGATGAAAAAACCACTGATGAACCAATCTGTCAGAAAGATCGACCACGTGAATCGAACCCATGAATGTTGCCCACAGATGCTACCACCCCGTCATTTCGCTCGGTGTCCCTAGAACTTACTCAGACATTCGTCTTCATAGGGTAAAAGAAAAATTCCGATAAAAAGACATCTTAATAGAAATTCGAACTCGAAATTACTTAAATGTAAGACACAATAAGCTATATCCACACGCTTAGATGGGTGGAATATTTGTTTACATTTGAAGTTTTGTATGGGAGCATTTAAGATTGCTCCAATAGATAAAATGATGCAGAACCATTTTGACATAGGGAGTAGCGCCAATGATGGTAGTAACATAATCATGCAGCCCACGAGGAAAGTTTTTGTGGCGCGGCCGTTATGAGGTCACTTGAAAAAGATTTTATTTGTATATAAGCTTTGATGTAAGCCTACATGGAATAAATTCAAGGAGATCACCACAAAGAAATAGCATGGACAAAGTGTCATCGTGTGTAAGAGCTCTTACAGCACTGACAAAAAAAGCTGTACTTGGTTTGAGTTATTCCTGAGGTTATTTTGAACACGCAATGATTTTTTTTTTCTTTTCTATCATGCAGGTAACATCAGTTTGTTGTTACACGCAGGAAGGGTTACATGTGATCACTGTGCCAGTAATAAAATCATAACCCTGATGATGCAAATGTTCACTATTCCAATAATCAGATCGTTAGCCTTGGTGATGATGCTTCAGTGTATTATTCAGGTCATATGGAAGTTTTCTTGGTGTAGGAATTTCCCAGGTATATTCCACTCGGTGCGGCGATCGTGATAAATACAGACTAAATAACAAATCGCTAACGTGGATCTCTGGTTTTGCTCTAGTGCCCGAAATGAATAGTCGCGTTACATCGCAAATAGACTGCGTTCCCTGTAATTACCTGAAATCTCCATGACGACGTGCCATTATGGGTAAGTTTTTTATAATCCTGGGGCCAATTATTATGTTACTTTTAGTTCAGTAAATGTTATTAACACTGAGTATAATTCTACGGAAACAATGTATGTTGAGATTGTAGCCCGGTCCTCATTATTGGAATGTGAATGCTGTTTGCGATATGGACTTCAAAGATGTCGCGTTAAAACGGTCCAATACTTCATTGGAGTAATGTGGGAAAGAGCAATAAAGTTGAATATAACAGCAATGAAATATTAAATCCGCTACTGGAGTGTTCTGCTTTGAAGAGCTTCGTTGTGAATGTATGAGATGCACACTCCATCAGGCAAGAACCTGATTCTCGATGACTTGAATTCTATTGAGCTGTAAGTCGGAAACCCAATTGCATATCGCGTAACCATCTTGCCAAAAGGGGAATATATTACTCCTTTTAAATTAATTGTTAGTCGTGAAGGTAAGCCTTGGAAATTAAGAAAAAACTTCATTACCTTTTTCCTTTTTCACGTGTCTGAGGACGACGCCCAACATGTTATTTTTGAGCCACTGTAAACGAGAAATTGGTGGTGTTTATTTAGTTTCTTTAAGCTTTCTTTTATTTATTGCTGATTTGATTTTGGTCCTTTTAGGTATTTTATGCTCCTTTTTCTGTTCTAAATACATCTTACTACTCTATCTCAATTTGGACACACAATAAATATTTATATATGGATTATAAATAACACACTAACAAATGCGAGAGAAAGGAGCATTTCAACCTTCAGCTTTTTTGCATTATATTTTCACAACACCAGAACTAAGTAAAAAAGTTTGACTTTATTTCAAAAATTAATATTTGCAAATTAGGGCGCCGGGGTAGCGCGGTGGTTTCGTTCGCGGCTCCCGTTCTAAGGGTCCCGAGTTCGATTCCCGGCTCTGGGGTTGGCCCTATCCACGCCTTCACCTCTGTCTAGCACACGTGAAGTATCCCCTATGCCCAACGTGGTTCGGAGTCCACGGTAAAAACTGTACGTCATCTCACCTCACCGCCATCTTCACTATCACCCTATCATCGGAGGTAATGGACACCGCCCTCTGGGTGCCTCCACCTGAGAAATGGGTCCGGTCATCACTTGGTGGGGTGAGGTTACCCCGAAGGCCAAGGTTGCCATGTGGGGAGTGTTAGTAACTAACTAACTATATTTGCAAATTAAATATATCGATTCCTCTTAATTGTACGTGTACCGCAGAGTCCATAAATAGCACAGTTTGGGGGAAATTATATACATTCCGTTTCAACAATGGCTGAAAGGTTGTGAAGTCTAATGCCAAGAGTTGTGTTCATTATATATTTAGTTAAAATTAAAGATTTAAAAAAACTTATTAATTTGGATAAAGAATTTTACATTAATTCTTCCAGGCATTAGGTCTCTCTTAAGTTTTTGTAGACATTTAAAGAAATATGTAATCTTGGCTTCAACTCTATAGGAATTCTGGAATAGGAATATTCCTATAGGAATTCCTATGGTAATTTTGGAGAGTTCGGTAAATGATCAAACTAGATGATAAACTTTATATGAATAAAAATGGTTTATGGCGTTGATGGCACTGCTGATGACGTTTGCATGATATTATGAAGCTGATAATGCTATGGTGACGTTGGTGCAATTTTTAAACTGTCATTTAGTAATTTAGGAGACTTCACTTAACTCACACTGTCACTGCATGAATGTGAAAGTATTTGCAGTAGTTCCATTTATCACTGTTATTTGTTTTCCTCACGTCGCGAAGAAATACGACGACACAGCCTCTTCTTCCGGACAACTCGCTGGCCAGTCGAGCGCAAGGTATCTAGAATCCGAGTTACAACACTCACTGCACATCAGCACAGTCGTCACCAACTCACTCGGAGATCAGTGCTATTCGTCGCCACAGAAACCCATTCGCTAGCTCACTCTCAAGTTCTGACGGAACGCGCGTTTAGGTATATAATCTAGTTCACCCGCAGGGAGACTTCACTTAACTCACACTGTCACTGCATGAATGTGAAAGTATTTGCAGTAGTTCCATTCATCACTGTTATTTGTTTTCCTCAGGTTGCTAAGAAATACGACGACATAGCCTCTTCTTCCGTACAACTCTCTGGCCAGTCGAGCGCAACGTATCTAGAATCCCAGTAACAACACGTACTGCACATCAACACAGTAGTTGCCAACTCACTCGGAGATCAGTGCTATTCGTCCCCCCAGAAAACCACTCGCTAGCTCACTCTCAAGTTCTGAGGGAACGCACGCTTAAGCATATAGATGTAGGAACTTTCCAGACGTTTTGAGAAACCGAAACATCCAGAACGTTCTAGCCATAGCGCTTACAATGTTAACGCTGGTTGAGCGAGCGGCTTATCTGTTTACATTGCCGACTGCCCTGTATGGACCGCGCGATGGTCGCTGCGTCACAGTATTAAATTCCTCAATTTTCGCACAACTCAGCGCATTACAAATTGTTCTGTATCTCTCTTCCTTATTATTTAGATAAAACATTATAAAACCTGTAGCATAGTTCTACCACAACATAGGCATCTGTTCCAATAAATACTAAAAGTTTCACTGTAGTGGCGCACCATAGATGGCTGTGCTCCGTTTCAGGCTACAACGTGTTTCACTGAGAAAATACCAAAAGCGTCGAAACGGAATAAATGAAGAATGAAATAGCATCGAATTTATGTTATTTCTCCGACATGTTGTATACTAAGTAGGTAATTTGTTAGCTGTAGAATTTGCTTCGTTACACTGAAATGTGTATAAATAAATCTTTGGAGTAAAGCCAACATGTAGTTTAATGGATTCATTTGTTCTGTATGCATAATCTAATTGGACTGCAATCCATTACGCCTCCGAAATTCTTTCACTTTTATACTTTTTCAACAGATTTACGCATGTACAAGGAAGTGTAAATCAGATTCGTTTAGCTATTCTCAGGACCCTAAGCGCCAGAAATCGATCGAGGAAGTAAAGAGAAACAATGAAATATAGATGGATTCCGGCGGTTTTTGAGAACTCTGTGATAGGTATGTCGTCGAATTTGAAAAAACTGTTCTAGGTTATGTGCAAGCTTCGTGTATCGTACTCATTTCAACACAATTGGGTAAACCTTTCCCTGATTACAAGATTATAAGGCAACGAATGTAATAAGGACTATTGTAAATTCTGTTATCATGCAAATGTTTTAAAACGTGTACGTATGTTAAGCTTACATTGAAAATATGTAGTGCCAAGTTGCACTTTTAAAGATCTTGGTATAGCTTTACTTTCTGTAACAATTACTTATGGTAGTAGGCATGGAATGTATATCATTCCTCTTAAAAAACATTACATCAAGAATCTCTTGAAATCTATCCTAAAAAGTATTTGCAGAAAAAATATGAGTGTGTGTGCATGCATGCACCCACACGATTTAAAAATAATCTTTTGTAAACCACTCACTGAGACTTTTATGGTGTTTCTAACCAGACCTGGGGAAAACGTTAATTATAGCTTTTGCAGATAACCTCAAACATGTTGAACACAAAACAAGAAAATCGTCATAGGTTGTGAGACAGAAACTTCCGTCCCCCCTCGAAAAAATTATGACATATGATTTGATTGCTTTTATCATTTTAATGTATGTATACATGTAAGAATGTTCTCGACTTGAATGTCAGCGCTACGACCAAAGGTATCTCTAAGTTTCATACAAGGTCAGATCTTATTACTGTTATTCGCTTGCAAGCATTGTCCACGGATCCTAAGAGGAGCAGGTCTTTGTATCAGCTAGAGTTCAAGGTTGCAGAAGAACGTCGTTTTTGGGTGAAAGTCTCGAATACTGTAAACAAATGTTCAACAGCAGGTATTATAGCAGCCTACTGGAAATCAGAAACGCCACCCGCGCTATGTGTAGCGCCACAGTCATAGTTTAGCTGAGCTGAAGCCACGGTGGTGCTACTTTGTGTAGAACTAGAAGGGTAAAACGTGTATTAGCCCCATTTTTTTCAGACATGTTGGGACACGTGAAACTTGCGCTACTCGATTAAGTTATTGCGCCTAAAATGACATTTAGATGCCGTGGATGAATATTAGATCAAAGGGAAATCCGAAAGTAAGAGGAGTAATTACAACTACCAGCTAAAGATATTCGTTCCTGCAGGACTTGCAAGCCGAGGACAATGATTGTGACCGAAAATAACTGCTTACTGTTACATTTCTTCTACATGTGATTCAAGATTCCTACCTGTCCATCTGACTCTGGATCTTCAGCACCTTTAGTAAGCTCCGCACAGATGAGTCCTTGCTAATACATTTTTCAAAGTTCCTAACACAGCCGAGTTACCCAACATCCACGAAGTCCTCATATAACGTTGGAGAAAGCAGCAGAAGCAGAAGCCACGATCCACCATCCTGAGGGAGGACCTCAAAACGAGCACTGAGACTTTGTGGACGCT
Source organism: Mantis religiosa (assembly GCA_030765055.1). Classification (NCBI taxonomy): domain Eukaryota; kingdom Metazoa; phylum Arthropoda; class Insecta; order Mantodea; family Mantidae; genus Mantis; species Mantis religiosa. The sequence continues at coordinate 134,512,824 of CM060955.1, read as the reverse complement.
GCCGAGATCAGCTGAATAGTCTGCCATTTCAGAGGTACAGAGGATTTATCCCGAACAACTTTTAGTAGTTTGTGGACGGTTTTTAGTGCATTGAAAACGTCCGTGACAAGAAATATCTGTGCGCCTATCGACATCCCAGGAAGACCTGGGACAAAACAGACAAAACAGCGGAGTCTAAATGCGCCAACAGTCTGGAATCTCAGACTGGAACATGGCATCCAAGGAAGTTCAGTGTGTAGCAAACTTTACACTTCTTACTGATGAAAAGTCTTATGATATCCAAGGTGTTCTTGAACCTTGTTGCTGAGGAAAAACCTTTAATAGTTGTTTACGTACGTCAACGTCCATTAAACTGTTCTCAGACTTCAGCAAAGCAGTATATTAGATCTCCAAATTAGATTTTTTGGATGAGTTCTTTAACCTAACATTTTGACTTTTAGCTACTAAGTTTTTCACTGTCTTATCAGTAGGACATGGCAAAGTAATTCATTTAAACGGTGCGTTCACCACCTCAAGAAGCCCTAATGAACCAATTAACACTTCCATTCAGCACACAAACTAGGATTTAGCGATTAATTAAAAGGATTCACGATGACAGTTTCAAATTCTTGTAGAGTTTCTTCCTTGAAACAAAGCAGAGCCTCGCCCTGACATAAATGCAATAAATCACTGCTATTGTAGCGGATTCCGAAAGCAGGAAGGTCTTCAGATATCGAACAAGTATTACACTCACGTGTCAACAAGAGCGAACAGTACTATTTATCATGCTACATACAAAGTACGGCTTGTTCCTCCTTCGTATACCGCCCACGTGAGCTGCTTTGTCGGGCTCTGCCTCGCTGATTAATCCACATTATCGTTCTCCTTTATGAATGTGTCCCATTATTTATTTGTGTAATCTTTCCATGTCATCCCCGTGCTCAAAAGGTATCTCTTCAATTTTAGTAGAGTGCAATGAAAAACCAGATAAATTCCATTCACATATCTTTCTCTACTCGCTCTTCTACAAACTGTTCTTACAAGATAGAGTTCTTGTTAATCGAGATGCAATTCCATTATCACTTACACCTACGTTTTAGAATGAAACGGCGGACTAAAGGGGTATTCATATTTTTAAAAGCGGGTCGCTATGAACAATGCTGCGCTCTCAGCATAACCACAAGAAACGATGAAAAGCGTTGAAGAAAGTGCAAACATTTCAAAATTCAAACTATATCGGGAATATTTCAGAATAGATTAGGATAGTGCTTTAATGAGGCTTGGATAGAACACGATTTAATAGACTACAAAATATTGTGAGGTAAAAAATCGATCGACTGTTCGACAAGCCGTGCAAGGATACGTTAATGGAAAATAACGATCTCACGCGGCGTAAACATTATAAGCACTATCGAGAGACAATGGGATTGTTTTGGAACTTTCATTCTCCCCGTCTTCCGAACATTCTAGAACTCCTTCAAACTCTTCAGTGGTCAATAAGCGGTCCTGCTCTCGAATGGGCCAGTTAATCACACAAATGATTCTACAAAAAATGCTGTTGTACGATTTTGTTTCTGTTGTGACTGCTGTCACTTCAAGGTAGGTCTTGTGTTCGACTCTCCAACGACTGAAGCGGAAGGAAGAAGAGACTTCTTTGTGCATATGCTATTACGTCGCGAAGGAAAGTGAAATGATAAAATTGTCATATTATTCAGGTGACAATGTAAATTGGAACTAATTTACTTTCGAGAAGTGACAGTGAATTTGGGCTATTTCATAATAAAGATTTTATTGTCATGCAAGTATCTCAGAGGTACTTTACTTTTAAAAACTCATTATATTTAATTTTAAGAAACTAGAAAGGAATGAACAAATCTCTATGTAAAAGTAGTTTGGTTTCAAAGGATTTTGTTGAAAATGCCTGTGTCACAGTTTTGAAAAACGTTGAGCTGAACTACCTGACACTGAACTCTTTCAAAAGGTAGCAATTTTGTTTTAATCAGTACTTGTTTCTATGAAGTTAGGGATGAGTTTTTGGGTAGAATGTACTTATCACTTCCTCCGTTTACTATAGTGAATTAGCAAAGAAGATAATACAGAAATGAAAGTAATTATGAACGAAATCATATTATTAAAATGTACTGACGTGTGCTGGAATTTAGAAATATTTTATGAGTGCACGCAGTTTAGTTACTTTGTGGGTCTTGAACCCAATCTGTTACGGGATTGGATAAGGGCTTTAAACAGGTTCTGCCAACAGTTAATATAAAAGTATATAAGAAGACGTGCAGCCGACTTATATATGATACAGAGAAAAACACCCATTAATATAAAGGTTATGCAATCCCCAATAGCTGTGCAATGACTCTTCCCCATAAACTTGCTTGAGTTTCTACCAAGAGAATATCTGTTAGGAGACAACCTATGAGCTGGAGACGTGAATGCCGAAGTGTGTTCTCTAAGATTCGGTTTAGTAACAATTACTTTTTATCATGCGCGATCTCTGGCGACGCCTCTCTCATTAAATAAAAGTGTGGCTACAAGGAGTGAAGAGAATACCAAGTTTCTCACAGGATGGGCGGTCATCTCTGCACAAGATGGATTAAGGGTAACGATAAGCTCTCTTAATTATCTCCGGGAAATATCCACAACGAAATAGAGGAGTGCATTCATGCTCTGGAATTTGTGGGCAGGACAGCTTATGCTAAACAGTCCAGAAAACTGGATGAAAGAAATTGAAATGTCAATTTTGTAAACACCAACGACTGTTCTCTTTATAGCGGAACTTTTCCTTATTCCTGTAGTTGTTCTCTATTAATCTTATAAGGAGAGAAAATTTGTTCTAATTTCAATATATAAATTACTAAAACAGTATAAAGGATTTAAAAATCTATGTATCAAAAATACGAATACATTGGAGATATACACAGACATATTTACAAAGCCTGCAATTTCTTTTCAAGAATGCTATGGAGTAAACATAGCTATTACTTTATACATATTCAGATTTATCTATACATTCAAAATCAGCTGTCCACAAGCTGTTTTATAAATTTCTCCTCTCATTTCTTTATTCTCAAAACAACTACCTTTTTTTAAAGATGGCATTGTATTATAAATGAAATCAGTAAATTATAGGAGCAGATTAAGAATAACATTTCTGGCACTAATTAACAATTTTTATGTATTTATAAATTGTTTTTGTTATTTTAGAGCTCATTATCAAAGAATAAAAAGGTAAGAAAACCATAAGGCTTAGAGCTCAATAGTGGAAACTGATAATAAAGTTATATGAAAACTGTAATTGTATAAAAATTAATATAAACTTATAAAAATTAACTTGACTAGATATCCTACAGTTGAAACCTTAATAAAATATTCATAAAATCAAATTAATTTTGTATACAGTAAAATTAAAAATCGAGCATCAGTACTGGGAATTAGAATTCCTTAGGGCTAGAGGTAACCAAAGATGATGCAATATTTAAACAAGAGGGAGAAAAGCAAAAAATTCTGAATAAAGGTTGCTAAATAATGTAAAATAATTCAGTGCAGGTATACTGATAAACTTCTGGGTGAATTATATTTTTAAATTTCATTGTTTGATAAATTTCTCGCTCTGGTTGTGATTGCTCATGCAGAGAAGATAAAAATATATTTATATTTACCTGTTTATAATGTCCCAAGCAAAGTCTGCAATTATAAATTGCATTCAGGAAGAAATGCATGTTCTGTAACGCTCAGTACACGCTTCAAAATAATAGGAACAACGGAATTCGTTCTAAACACAGAGGAAGCATTCAGCCTTTTGTATAGACATACAAACCAAACACCCGAGAAAGAGGTAATTAGTGGTTATGAGGATGCAAACGCCTCACAAACACATACTTTCTTCAGGAGGCTGGTTCTTGAGAACTAAGAAGTGGCATAAGTGAACAGATGTGAAAGAGGAAACATAAATATGTCCACTTGAACAGGTATAATCCACATTTTAAACCTGTTCATTAATGGCGTTTCTTTTATGCCATAAATTTACAGTTTGAGAAGGAAATTAATGTTTCCAATGTATTTAGGTAGTACAACTAACGCCAGTTAACCTCGCAGGCTTTGCATGTGGAGAAACATCCATTAGCCATTCGAATACATCATAGAATAAGTAATGTGTGCAAAGGAATGTAGGCGTAAAACAAGCAGCTTAAAGATACACTTGCAAAATATATAAGTTGAGATGAAAACGTCAGATGCTAAAATCGTAAATTGCATCATTATATTGCACATAAATTATATAAATACTTAAACCTGACTATCTAGACAAATTGTGGATTAAAGAAACATACGAGGTGTGGAGTATGAAATTATCATCTTAAAGTTTCCCAAAATATTTCTGATATTCGTTAACGTTGATACATTTTTCTTTAGCTATTTGAAATGTAGGGGGTGGAAGGTTGGTCCGACTCTCTGTTACTGTGCTACAGATGCTGCGGTATCTTGCTACCTCAGGAAATTCTGATATCGCCAGAGGTACGCCGGGCGAGCTCCGTCTCTCGTTGCAGCAGGCCTGGGGTACTGTACTTCCAAGGCTTCTCTTACTTACTCTTCCTTCCTGAGCACCAAAGCAGAAAACCGGTGGTTAAAACCCGTTCCACCTAATCTGTATTAATAGCAGGTAATGAGGAGGACTACTCTATTCACACCCTCTGAAAACTCCTACCCAGGCCTGCTTTGAATCGTTGTTCGCATTGGTTAGTTCACAATAACCTTAAACGCTATGAACTCTAAACGGTTCCGAGACGCTTCAATATTTGGTGCCATTCTGAATGAGGAGCTAGTCTCTGGAGGCACAACTGAAGTTGTTCGGTAATTTTCCCTCTGGCTTAACGTGCTTAGGTAGCATATCTACTTCCGTCCCTTGGCGTGTGAAGGGGAGGAGCTTACTAATTTTCAGGTGTTGGCTTAATGGAAAATCCCACGTTGGGAGTTCCACTCGGTTGGTGCCCTCCCTGGGTGACGACGGGGGGTTCCAGTATCTTTGCATAATAATATCTAGATCAGGTTAAGTGTGTCTACTTTTGAGCACAAATGGAATTAAAGTTTTACTTCCTTTTTGTCTGTGTAATTAAAATTAGTAAGCACATGACCGTTGCTAATTACATCTCTTTCTAAATTCTTAATTTAAAACGTTTAACTGACAAATTTCATTGGTTCGGTCAGTTAATATTGTGATGACACGTGATAATTTAAAAAGGAAATGTTGGAAAGAAATATTTCAGACCTAATTTAGGATACCTCCCAACATTTATAATTACGAGAACTGAGGAAGGTCTGGAAGAAACCTTGGTTACGAAGGAGAGTCCTAGTGAGATTTGAATTGCAGACCACTCAATCACAGACTAAGCCTTAATGAACTCGATAATACGTGTCGGTTAATGTTTTGATGACGTCTTTCTTCTCCATGAGGCAATGATATGAATCTTTATGTAAATGTCATTCACTGTGGCTTTCCTGTGTAGTTTATGGCATCATTTATCAGATGCCATTTGGTTATTAAAACATCTAGGAAAGAAAGAGTTTTCATTCACTTCCTTTTCCGTAGTAATCTGTATCTTAGGGAGGATGCTGTTTAAATAGTAGCTACTATGTTTTAATTAGTCTTGGTATGCATGAGAGAACTCGTTCTGACTAGAACCATCCTGAACTAACCTGCTTTCCCTGACTATGAAAAACATTTCCAGAGCATCATCGCTTTAGATTATCTAGGAGACGACATCCATGATCTAGGCCATGACTGAAAGAAGTGTGAAACGTCGATACGCTCTGATTTGGATCTTAAGATAGAACTCAGAACCTGCATCTGAGTGCACAGAGGAATATGTATGCAGCTGGTTTCATGAGAAACGACTGGGTTGTGATCACGACCTCATGAAGGATTACAGGTAGCAACAAATAATTCTTTTGTCTTAGAGAGCCTGTCTGTAGCGATAATTAATACTGTCACAGCCGTCCACAGCAACGCCCAGCATAGGGCTTATCTTCATCATACTCATGGAATTATTCAGCAAACTTTTTCATGACTGATGGAAAAACACGCCTTTTCCTGGTACCGCACCATTCAACCACAGTTAATCCATTAAGCGAGTAAATTAAACAAGAAAATTACAGAACCTACAGCAAGTGCCATCGTGTCTTTGTCTGCTTTATTTTGTTAGTGCAACGAACCTATCTGAATTGTCTTTCTGCATTTGTGTTTTGTTTTATTTTAATTTTATATAAGCTAGCAGTGTTGTGAAGTATTAAAGAAGAATCCCTAATTCATTTACAGCGGATCAGATATCTAATACTAATGGTTTTAATGGTTAAATCTAGTAACTAAAGGAATACACCAGTAACTTTCAAATTTTTCTTTCAGTAGTTTATTAAAAACATGGTTTCTTGAATATATGTAGGAGATCTAAACTGCCCACTGAAAGCTTGGTGTGTAGAGGAATACATCTTTTAATTCCCCCCAAAACTGAAAATCGGGATTTCACTGAAAATATATTTTGTAGCCTTTGTTTTTTAATTTTACGTCCTCCAACGTTAAGTCATATCGAACGATGAATGGAACGAGTGAAATGTTGCTCAAATGAATCCAGGGTCCATAGAGCTTAAAGTTACCCGGCATTCGTCTTTCAGCATAAGGGAAAACCCTGGAAAAATCGTTATCCAGGTAAGTCACCCTGACTGAGATTCGAACTAGGGATCTCTTGAACGTGAGGCAGGCACTCTACCATCACGCTACCGAGGCGGGCATTTATAGCCCTTGTATGATCACAAAGGAGTTTGTGTGGTCGGTATATTGTGAACAACATAAAAACAGATAAACAGCCCTTACATGAAAGAGTTCTCGTCATTTTTTATTTTCTCAAAAATGTCTGCACATATTTTCATTAAAATAACATAAGACTTTAAGATGTTTACATTATAAATAAAATAACATATTGTATTTCTTAAAAATGGCGTGCAAAATCTCTTTCATTCGCTATAGTCTTCTATAGTTTTGTATAACTGATGATCAATAGAATTCAACCAAAAACTTACCACACTTTGACAAAACACTCAATTTGTAACAAATGACGTTTTTCTATATTAACTATTTTAAACATATCCGTTTGTTATTATTACTTGAATGCTCGAATAATTTTATCACTTTTGGATATGAGTTTCTCACGATGTTTGTAAAAAATAATGGAATGTCGCTATTAGAATATGAAGAAAATGCTTTAAAATACTTTCTTACTGCCTAGTTTTTGCATATGTTTCTTATTCCTAAAATTTCTAAATTCTTTAGGAAGCTTATTCATAACTCTTAGGTTTCATATAATTGTTTATTAAGTGGGGATATAAAATGTGTTCATTAACAATGAACTAAGTTAATTCAGTGGCTTATCTGTCTTTTAGAAATGTGTCTAATTTAGGCAACACTTGAAAAATTATCTGGTATTGTCGCGCTGCTCGAACGGTTACCATGTATTTATCTTTGTTAATATAAATCTCTCAGATAACGCACAGATTATTCTTGTAAGAGTGAAAGGGGAACTGCCACAATTCTCGGGTTTGCTCTAAGCACCAATGAACGCATCACTTCAGCCAATGGAATTCGCAGGAATCACAAATTACAGGTAGATGTTCACTCCACGTGGAGTAATCAGGGCGTTATCTCAGAGATATCTATTACCAAAGATAAATCCATGGTAACGGTTCGAGCAACACGACTATAATTGCGTCGGACAAAGTTTTTGTAATAGCTAAGAGATTTGAAATCTCAGGCTATTTCTTGAGTACAATATAAAACATTATTATAATCCTTTTTCGCTCCTAATATTTCCTATAAGAAATAAATCATATATTTTCAAATATACGTTGCGTGGTACACAGCCTGTTGGTTCCTCTCTGCTGTCATGCAAACATATTTTAATGTGCAGCAGGGTTTAGCATGTTTCAACAGAAGGAAGAACATTTTGTGGCCTCTATCGCTTGTAAAATGTTCAACTTTAGTGACAAGACCGTTGGGGCATAATGGTAAAACGTGGCCGCCTTACATACAAGATGTAGAATTCGTATTTTTTTTTGGGGGGGGGGGGTTAGATACTGAGAAGATGAACGCTGGAGAAATTAAAACTCCATAGACTCCGGGCTCATTGAGGATCATTTCACCCATTTCATTCATTCGTGGTTCGATGTAACTATCAGGTTAAATCACTTTAAACCAGAGAAATAAAAAATCTTACATGCTACACTTAGGTCTTTCTCTCCCCAGTCGAGTACAAATTTTTCTTACAAATATTCATTTTTTATCTGTTTGAAGTTGACTTACATATAATCTTGTAATATCTTTTATAGCATATTGTCTTGTAGTCATAAAGGGATCAGGTAATTACAGTAGACTTAAACGATAGACAAAAAATGCATCGTTATATAATGCTTAGAAATTCCTTTCTCTTCGCATGTCCACCAGGAAATAAAGGGGAAAAAATAATAAACAGCTTTTCATTTAGAAAAGCAGTCATTTCAAAATTCAAACTAGTAACAATGAAGGTATCGAAAATAATATTTTTATAAAAAATGTATTTGAAATAAATGGTTTTAACAGATCTACACTTCTGTACAGTAAGATTGGTTTAATTCTTACTGTTTACCAGTTATTCGAAAGTCATTCAAATGAAGAAAACTTCACACACTTTGCCAGAAAATTAATATAAATTACATACACATAAAAATATTTTAAATTATATTTTAATCAAAATGGTTACAGACATTTTTGAGAAATTAAACATTTTCTATGTGAAAGGTAGGTGGAATTGGGAGCGTTTTTCCGAGAATCTTCGTGTACTTTTGCAAGAGCTGAACTTAAGTATCAATTTTAGTATTTAATCAACCATTCGTTTTAGAATTATTATGCGATACACATGTCTTTTTTCTGATTTTTTTTTCAAGGAAACTTCTTAAAACACCTAAGCCCCATAAGAGTGCTGTATCAAATCTTTGGATGGGGTGAAATAGTTTTTTTCTCCCTACCATACATGAAGTTTGTAGTAATAAGGCGCTGCTCCATAACTTGATAGATACAGCTGGTTGACGGAATGACAAACTGAACTTCCTAACATGGCGTAGTGAACCTGACCGTCAAAATACATCAAGTTAAAGCATGACCTAAATTAAAGTGATATATTGAGTGCCGAGACATATAAGTATGCCACCAAAATATCCTAGGCCTTAATAGACTGAGAATGTCATTGCTTAAGTAGAGCTCCGAGTTGATCCATTTGTTTTATTCTACTAGCAATAAAATAGATTTATATTAATGATCTTCAGTGAAAACCAAGGCCATATATTCGGGCAGTATGTGCACGACAGGAACATCTATTGCAAAGGCGAATAGACTAGGTGAGTTATGAGGGCAAGACAAACAAAATACTACACTAGTGGATCAACTTTCAGGTGAAATACATCGAATCTAGAAAAGATCTAGGGGTCCTTGACATCATTTTTCATAGTTTTTATTTATCTCAGGGAAATGTGATTTTACATTTATTATTTGAAAAGACATAATGAATTGGCATGGTATTTGAAATACATTGCTCTGCGCGCCACTACCTGTCTCTTTGTTTCTTTACAATATTAGCCATTTATCAGATGTATCTGCTGTAAAGGAAAAAATATTTCGTATTTGAGTACACCAATGAATGCAATTGACAATCGACAATTGCATATACTTGAAAAAAGACAACTTGAAGTCAACTTCTCCATCGTGCGACCGAAGGAGAAAACGATCAACACATTGTTTGTCAACAAAAGCTAATTATTTTTCTTAATGCGGAATTTTCTCATGAAAGTAATAGAAAGTGTGGAACATTTATGTAAGCACGAAAATAGATCCAGATAAACTGTCGTCTCCTTAGCGCGCTGGGAGCAGCTGCTGGTCACGTGAGAGTCCTGGGTTTGGCTCCGGTACCAGCGTGAGTATTTCATCCCGTAAGAAAAGTGGTCCAGAGTATACACAGCGTCCTAGTTTCCTGGTTAAGGACCTAATTGAGGGGAAAGTAGCATCTCTAGGTTGTAAACACTACATTTATTGTCCGGAAGAGACTCGAGGCGCTAACCACTTCCCACACTCCAGTATTGCACCCCACTTGTGTCATCTACACAATCTAGCAATTATTGCTTTATAGCAAATATAGGTACAGGTGTGAGAAGTGTCACCAACATAGCAACTGTAAATAACACCAAGTGCAAATTTTAGAACCGGTTTGCTGATTTTTGTTAACTGAACGGACAGAAATGTCACCAAAAGTAACCAAAGAGAAATGTAATGGGGGAAATATGCCACAGTTGGCTTCAACTGAATTCCAATAGGTGGCGATCTCAGGAACCGTAGCTACATTGTACGCTAATGGAAAACGTCTAGAGACATAGACTTGGAAAAAGACTAAACATTAGTGAATTTTTTTGTGGTCATTTGGCTACTAATCTATTCTTAAGCGAAACTTTGGATGAATACTTTCCAAAGCGACTTTTGGCGCAGGCTTGTTTGACAAACCTGGCTGACAAACCCTAGAAAGTATTTCTGCATTATTGCTACCCAAATAACATTACATGTGAATGAACTTCGCCGTGGTAAAAGAGAAAAAAATCACTGGTTAATAAACATATTGTGTTGAACAGAGAATCATATTTCTAAAGGGATACACATGGTAACGGGAATTTACTAACAAGTTGAATGCCAATTACTTAAGCAGATTTACAAAGCAATTAATATCTCTGAAGAAAGCGACTGTAATGTTATTCGCAGGCAAAAGTCATGTTGCTAGAAAAGCAGGGATATAAAGTATACATGTATTCTCCCGTTATCGTGAGCCTCAGAATTTACGAAAGTGGGCGGTAATACAATATTTCTCAGGATGTTCTCTACTGCAGATTTTGTTTTAAAAGCGTCAGTTCTTCTTTGTTTATTATAGATAATAAAGCCGTTTCAAGTGTCATGAATGATTATTTATTGAGCTTGGGTATAAACCGTGAAGTGCTTTAGTGAGTAAAAAGTTAATAAGTGTGCAGGTCTTGGAAATAGTTTGCCAATTCTAAGATGAATAAATTTAAAGGGCATACGTTGCACTTTACCTTCTCTAACCTTCTCTTGCTCATAAACCGAATCCATATTATTCAAAGATGTGGAATTCTTTATGCATATATGTATATTCACATCCTTGAAGCCTTGAAAATGTTTGAATTATTACAATCTTAATTTCTTTAACTTTATTTAATGTTATTAATTTTAATTTTATTTTGTGTGACATACATTACTCATAAAACTAATGAACGATGGTTCGTCATTACAATTAAATTAAGTTTTTTTGTCCCACTTTATCTGTAATTCTTCTAGGTTTATTGCTTAGAAAAAGAGCTACTGTCTCATACTCTGCCTATTATTATTTCACAGGCATTCGTTGTGTGTTATACTGTTCATACAAAAAGCGATTATTCTATGCGCTTGTCTAAATCAGGATAGGAACTGCAAATTGTTTCCAAGTACCTGGCACTCGGAGGTGGGTGAGTGCAGATTGCGCAATACCAGTATTCTGAGCCATACGACTATCGGTGTATAGCGAGGAACAAGGAAAGAAATAGTGTAGTATCTGTTTCCCCCCCCCCCTCTCTCTCTCTCTCTCTCTCTCTCTCTCTCTCTCTCTCTCTCTGCTTCCCTACAGAATGACCATTCCCATTCAAAGTGTGTTCCTGACTATAGTTAAATTTATTCCTCCATGATTATTTGCAAGTTTGGAAACTACATTCGAACGTTCCAGATTTACGGAATATTAATTTGAACTGTTCTGGGAGTAGGGTTGGAATGAAGAATATTTAAATTGAATTATTTATAATTATTTATAAACTCTGTTAGAGCTAATGTGTGAAGAAAGAAACTAAGAAATGAATAAGTTATTAGTAGGTGACATGGTGACTAATATAATATCTGTTTTGCAGAACTGAACATGAAATTTTAATATTCTAAATTACTATGCCGCAAAAATTACTTCGCATAAATTGCAAATATATATCAATTAATTTCTCAGTTTTCTCTTCTAAATTTAAACAAAAATATACATAACCTGACCAGGTTCAGGGGCTGCTTACATTGGATTTGATATACTATTACTTCAAATACAACCAATTTTATAAAATATACCAGCCATGTTGTGTCAAAGTTTTTAATATGGAGAATGTTGTTTGAGATGGGGAAAGATTTGAAAAGTAATATTATTTCATCCTTGAAGGATACTGGACCTTTCACACACATATTAGACATAGACATATCCCAAAATTGCATTGCCTGTGAAAACCTGACATAAATGTTAGGAGGGGCGAATAAAACACTTCCTTTTCTTACCATTGAAGAGCAGCACTGAAATAAATATGATTTTATCAAGGAAATAGTTTATAATAAATAATTAATTTGTAGTGAAATATTGTTTCGTTAGTTAAATGTGTTTTATGAAATATGTCCAAGTTTTTGTAACATTTGATGATTTATAAAAGAACATTCTGGATATTTATAAAAACAACTCTACTTTGTTAAGTACCTAAAATTAATTTTCCACATTTTTGTATAATTGTTAACAAAGATTTACACCTTTGATCAAAATGATCCAGTACAAAACCTCACTACAGAACAGCGCCCTAAAGTCTAAAGTAAAAATCTACTAAATCATTTTGTGAATACCAAGTTATTTGGTTAAAATAAACACAGAAAAATCGTATGTTTTCTATGTAAAAATTAGTATAGATGATTTGATTAGAAACAGCAGTAAATGAAATATTGCCTTAACTTTCACGTATGCTTGTTTTACAAGAGTTACAGTGGTGTTCTTAGAATACGTATTTTAAAACATATACCTAACAGGCATTATGATTTTAATATCCTTAATTTATAAAATATTTCAACAAATATTAAAAGTTTCGATCAATTTTCGTCAGATTTTAATTTATGAAACAACTCTGCCTGCGAGATGTCACAAATAACAATAATTTTTATGAGGCTCTTCAAATAAGCATTCTTAATGCTGTGCGTATTTCAGCTAAATTTAAATATGTCATAATGGCGATTAATTCCAGTTAGATAAATCAGCTGTAATGGGAGCTCTCTGTAGCTCTCCTTGGAATTCTGATATAAAAACGAGGGGCCAGATGGTGACCAGAGTGGGACAGCAGTTAATATCCAATGCTGGCGGGAGCTTCCACATAAGGCTCCATTCCCCAAAAGACTTTTAACTGGTGTTCGTCATATACCGAACACCAGATCACACAGTTGTTCAAAACAAATCCTATCACCACACTATCCAATCGCCTGATCCTCCGAACCTGGAACAAAGGTCAAGGAAATGAAATAACATGACAGGAAACGATCAAGAAAATGTACGTGGTACAGGAACCGTCCTGGCATTCACCCACTGTGCTGAGAAAAGCGCGAATAAACTCAAGATAGGAATGGTCAGATAGAAAACGAACACGGAACCTCGGTCATTATTTCACTAGTTATAAAATAAACATTAATAATACCTGCTTTGTCCAAAATAAGCATTTATGTTGGCGGACTTATTTCTTAGAAAAACAGCTAGAAACTTATTGAAAAGTATGTTAATATTTTCTCTCTACTCGGTGCATAAGGTATATAGAAATCCTAGAGTAATAGGTAGTGATTTATGAGTGCCACAGAACTTATTAATTGGAAGGAACAATTATATAGTGAGATTCATGTCTCCTGTGGTGGAATAATAGGAGCTGAGGAAAAATTCATTCATAAGTTTCTTTTTATCTTTATTTGTTAATTCTCCTTAGTTGGGAATAAGATGCTGGAAATATTGGCAGCAATCGCTACTGTAACAAATATATTGTGACTTTGTGTTATATCCCACTTCTGACGCCAGTGTGACTTTGTGGGTTCGTGAAATAAAAAGTCCAATTACACCACTCAACAATGTTCTTTATTTCTACCGACTTACAGTTTAACACTTGCCAATTACACCAAATTACTTGCTGCATACAATTACAATTCACCAGTTCGTCCGTTACAACTTCACTGTACTCGCGATTACATAAACTCCGATACTCATATACAGTTCGTACAGTCCCGTTGCACAACCCTTTCGTTCATTAACACGTCACTGACTAACTCTTACACCAAGAACTGCGACCGTCTTCTCGCTCACACTCACTAACCAACTGATTGACCAACACAACCAACAACTGACTGACTAACTAGCTGCAGCCCTTTTTATAAGCATCTCCGGTTTCTAGTGTTTACAAGATTGTTCTCGTAACCGAAAGATCGGGAAACAGGGTTGGAGAAAACAGGCGACCAGTCATGTTTTTCCCCTAACCACAAGTCTGTCACCGCCACAAGACAAACGAGGGAGAGGTGTGGCTAACCGAGCCTCCCCCCTGCATTCCGTTCCCAGCTGGTTACAGGGTGTTTCATCGCTCCCCGTTACACTGCTCCCTTCTCAAAGCTGTTCGCCCTCGAACAGCCCCATCGTAGCGTGCGAGGCGGTCCAGGTGTACCACCAGCATCTGCTCGGAGTCTCAGCCAGAAGTAGCGCTGCCGTAGTTTGTGAATCATTCGGTTCGCTCCCAGGTGTCCTCCTGAAGTACCGGCGTGCACTTCCTCCAAGATTTCCGGGACCTTGCTCCGGGGAAGTACTAACTGTCTTCTCCGCGCCTTCCCATCGGGTGACTCCCATACCCGGAGCAGCACGCCCACTCTGGTCTTCAACGAGTCCCATTGGGCCCAGTGCGACTTGTAGGTGGCGCTCCTCGGTGCGATGTCCTCCCAGGTTGGCCTCGTCCCTGCGTCCACTTCCCTCAAGAGTGGCCCCAAGTCTGCGTCCGCCAGCTGCTCCCTCCTCAGGCCTGCGCTATCCCAGCCTTCAGCAGGCACTGCCACAACTACTCGGACTGCTGCGGCACGCTCCTCCTCTTCCACTCTTGTGCGCTCGTGGCCGTCCTGGATCTGCGATAGGACACCTCCAATGCAATGGTCGCTGGCGTCGGTGTCCACAATGAAGGCGCCACCCGGTTGTGGGAAACCCAAAATTGAAGCACTGCACAGGGTCCCCTTCGGCTGCTGGAAAGCGTCTTCGGCGTCCTCCGTCCACACATAAGGCCGGTTTTCCTCCGTCAGGCGGGTGAGGGGTTTTGCGATGTTGTCGGCCTTTTCCTCTAAATCGTTAAGGCGGTCGTCTACTTGACCCTTCCGCTTGCCCAGATTCGCGACGTCATCCCTCACGCCGGTCAAACGTTCCTCAAACTTTGCGGCGAGAGCCTCGTTCGCCGCCCTCATCTCCGTTGTCAGTTCGGCCATCTTTGAGGTCATTGTCGTGGCCAAGTTGTTGTTAGCCGTTTCCGTCTTCGCTGTTAATTCGGCCTTCATTTGTTGCATCTTCTCGGTGATGTTGTCTTTAGCCGCTTCTGTTTTTGCAGCGAGCTTTTCAGTTGCCGTCCTCATTTCTCTCAGTTCCGCCGTCATTTCCGTCATCATCTCTAAAATTTTCTCCAATTTCGCGTCCATGGTTGTAATGTTCAGTGATGTTGTTTTCCCGCTTCCTGACACCAGTGTGACTTTGTGGGTTCGTGGAATAAAAAGTCCAATTACACCACTCAACAAAGTTCTTTATTTCTACCGACTTACAGTTTAACACTTGCCAATTACACCAAATTACTTGCTGCATACAATTACAATTCACCAGTTCGTCCGTTACAACTTCACTGTACTCGCGATTACATAAACTCCGATACTCATATACAGTTCGTACAGTCCCGTTGCACAACCCTTTCGTTCATTAACACGTCACTGACTAACTCTTACACCAAGAACTGCGACCGTCTTCTCGCTCACACTCACTAACCAACTGATTGACCAACACAACCAACAACTGACTGACTAACTAGCTGCAGCCCTTTTTATAAGCATCTCCGGTTTCTAGTGTTTACAAGATTGTTCTCGTAACCGAAAGATCGGGAAACAGGGTTGGAGAAAACAGGCGACCAGTCATGTTTTTCCCCTAACCACAAGTCTGTCACCGCCACAAGACAAACGAGGGAGAGGTGTGGCTAACCGAGCCTCCCCCCTGCATTCCGTTCCCAGCTGGTTACAGGGTGTTTCATCGCTCCCCGTTACAATATAATAATGCAACATGGTAGATTTTGCACCTGTAAAGCAGTCATTAAGAGTTAAATTGTTCGGAAGCAATTCTCTAATGCTGAGTAATTTTACATTTTGTTCATTTAAAGAGAACATAGATAAAAAGGCACTGGTATTATAATTACGAATTTCTTGGTGGTATTTACGAGGTTAGAGACGCCCGAGTTCCGCACCTGTAGGAGAGTTGAATGCATGGTTACCGTGGTAATGTCTAACACGGTCGTGACTAGTTTGCTGTTGAACTTGTGACGGTTTCCTCCAACATGTGCTAATTTACTTATTATGTTTTTAAACGGGTTTATGCTCTTCATGCTTCAAATAACGGACACGTTTTAGCGTGTGACAGGATTTGGTAGGTGAAGCGTTGCACAGATCTGTGCTATATTCTTGATAACATCTTTCGGCTCAGGAGAATTATGACAGTAACACTTGTAAGTCATGCTTACAAACAGCACTGTTCATTGTCTAATGAAAGCCAGTTTTGAAATACTTGACCACTTCCATCTTCGGATACTGTTGTCATTGTGCTCCATAATAGTTCAGTAAATGAATCTGCTACGTCACTTCTTTGTAAACAACTTTGGCTAACGCGTGACTTTCATCAGTTGTTTCATTTTGTTTTTATTTGAAGTTATAAAGTACCTGCTTCTTCCTCATCTTCCTGAATGGTATCTACTGATAGCCTTGACATCCATGGCTTACTCTATCACACCGTAGTTGCTTGTGCATACTGGAACTATAAAATCCTATCTTTATTTCACGGATTAAAGCGAGTATGGTAGTTTCTGTGTCCAACCCACCATATCCTACAATATACGTACCAACTTAGCTGATTTTATCCACATTCCAGCTAATATTATTGTATTTTAGCCGAAGTAGATATAACAAATGTGACTTTTACTTTCTCTTCTCAATCTCCAAATTATTCATTCAAAAGTTTCTTTTGTATATATTTCCTTTTGAGCGTGTTAAATGTTCAAAAGATATCTGTAAAGGTTTGTTAAGAAGTAATGTGTTGCTGTACGTAGGAAACAGAGAAAAACAGTACCTTAGGCTTAAAATCTTAGGAAATAAAGTACTGTAGTTGAATGCCCGGATGTCGAGTCCCGATGCTTCAGCATTATCTTATAAACAAAGCTCATTCTAGCTGCGAAGGGAGAAGAATACAGGACATTTAATGAGTGGCTGAAAGGCATGCTTCGAACAACGATGGTCCACAACAACAGCTGCATGAGTCCATCTCTACCATTCTACCATTCAAGTCCGCCATTCAAACATTCACCAATAAATAATTCAAGTCGATTTCAGATTCAGGAGTGATGGAAAAGAGAGAAATAAGTACATTGGAGTGCTGGAACAAGGAAAGTTGTTTGGGAGAGGCGGTTCAGTACCTATTTGCTTTCCAACATAGCCACCGCACAATATGTCAATTCATTATATACTGTAGACCCAGGACAAGAAGGCAAGCTAGAGGAATGTGAAGCGTAATCCCTTTTGCTGGCCGATCGGTGTTCACGCTCACTTTCCCAGTATGACAAGGATGGAAGGTTCGTTTAAAATACGCAGGCGTTGTCACATTACTCACTCATACATAATACCTATCGCTGAATTAACTGCAGCAAATGTTAGATCTGGCAGCATGGGTGACTCATATGTACTCTCATATACTCATTTCCTAATCTCTGCTTCATATAACCTTGCCCCGCTGACATGTATCACTCCGCGTGCAACTAACTTCCCCTTAATTCTAATTGGTTAATGCTTTCGCGCCATAGGCGGTGCCTTCCCGTCACATTGAAACCTGCAGTAAACGTCATAATAATTGCCAGGAAGATAGAAATAAGAATATGAATGCATGCAAAAATAATGAAGTTTATAATGAAACTGAGCAAGTTGAAACTGAATGAATGAGCAATGAAACTGGAACAAGTTTATAATGAAAGGCCTTCGTTCTTTTCCACTGGGATTTTTTAAACCAGCACACATACCTTGCAAAAATGCTTGTCTTTCGGTCTTAAAAGTCGTGTCACCCCATACTTGTCGTGTGTTCTTCATTCACCCAAGTCTCGTCAAGGTAGTATATTTTGCGACTTGTATCCCGGTACAGTCTGATTTGTCTTAAATAACGTCTTCGCCACACAGCAATATCGCCCCTGGAGTGGTAAGTTTTCATGTTGTCTCAATTTCATGTCGCCAAGTTCCTACGCATCTAACACTCACACCTGTAAGTTCAGGGCACAGCTGTTCGACTTCTCTCACTGACAAAGACGGAGTCTCCTCTGTGAGTGCATTAAACACATGCAACACAATTCTTTTTTCGCCGCTTTGTAAAGGTTTTCCCTTGAGATGCTTCAGCGAAAAACTGGCGCTAGACGCTGCCATTATTCATATAATAAGTACACGCGCAATAAACGTTCAATAAAATAATTTAGCTTTCGCACTCGGCATAGCACACCGTCGAATGGCGATATATGACTAATCTGTTCAAAACAAGGTCAGTGATAAGTCATATAAACAAATATGTCATCACTACCGCTAAATCACGTGCTATTGTGCCATGTGCTTGAGAGCAAAAGAACCTCCTCTTTACTTCGTTTAAGAATTAACATGCATTTCAGATAAATCAACTCTGTTGCGTAATATATTTCATTAAAATAGTTACGAAAATATAAATTTGACAATTCTCTTCCAACATATAAAGATATATCACCATGTTAAATAACGAACTAATTTTTACCGCACAACAGTCTTCACCACAACAGCAGCCAATGAGATGTGATAAGGTCACGTGACCGTTAAGAGATGCGGGGCAAGCTTATGTGAAACATGGATTAGTAAACAGATCCGTTACCGCAGCAGATAAACAGTTCAAGTTCCTCTGCCCTTCATTCCCCTCCAGCCTTCTTGTCGTGGGCATACAGTACATATTAGTTGTGTTTCGTCTACATGTTACGGATTTCCAGCTATAAAAAGAAAGTAAGACAGAGAAATTCATCGGTTATTCAAAGGCCATGATGAATATTAACCTGCTTTTGTATCTGAGAGTGTGCTATTTTATTTTAGAAAACAAAAAATACGAACATCCACTTATTCTTGTAAGATGGTATTTAGAGAAGAATAAAACATCTAAAACTATTCGCCAAATACTTTTAAATGCGTTTAACATACACACATACTTTTTCATTTTTGAGCTTTATTCGCAAAAACAAATGCACGTGCACAACTTGATACGATACACTGATGCAACCTTTTCTGCCCATTAAAAATATTGAGACTTGGTTCCCTTATATGTATATTTGTTCCACAAAACGATTCCTCATGTCTCGATGTTCACTATATCTGTCGATAATTGATTTAAAATTATTCGAAGTGCTGCAATATACGAAAATAGTGTTGACATGACTATGTATTTGAAGAATAAGTCCAGAAGTCGTCGTAAGAGTTCTTGTGCAACGTTTAAATAAGATAATCTCACACTTACAAACCTTCCTGCTGGTCAACGCTTGGGAAAACGAAAAAAAAAATGAATATTTTAAACATGGTAACGCCGAGAAAATGATTTATTAAACCAAACTGTGTTTTTAATCAATTCCTTATTTCTTTTTTCTATTGTCAATTTTTTTTCTTTATCTTATGTTTCCTATCTATGCAAAATCAATCAGAATGACAAGTAAAAGTCAAGTTTATATTTTGTTTATCATTATGACTTTTCAAAAGTATTATCTTTACATCATATTTGTTAAATTCGCCTTTGGAAAAACAACAATAGTACTTTGCTTGGATTTAACACTGAAGCTGTAACCCAGAGCATTTTGAGGTTACTGTGTGAAGCTTGCATACTTTCATGGCTAATGTCCCTTGTGCCAAGGTCACGTTTCAGTCACATAGTTCACACATGGGTTGATGGTCACTGTGGCAAGAAGTTTGTGGGTGGAGTATGTTAATTCACTATGACGCTAAGCAGAGTCCACGAAATACACTGTGGGAAGTGACCTCCGAGTTATTTCTGAATTGGGGGTTTCCCCAGTCGCAGGCTGCCAGCCAAGAAGATACCAAACAAGTGACGTGTCCTTGAGATTCACCGAGACAGTCTCTTCGTCATGGTCCAGTTGTTTCGTTGTCATGGAAACCGCATGTCTGAGTACACCATTGTTAACCGTGTGAGAAAATAATCCTCTATAAAGCTATTTTTCATTTGAAGTTCTGTTTCCATGTCTAGCGATGAGTCGTAGAAATGAGTGGACTAAAATAAATCCTCGTCCTTTCTTGAGGATGTATTCATTATCATTTACACAACTGGAAGGAGCTGAACTGTGGATATGACGAAGAACAGAGCGTGTAAACCGAGATATATTAAATAACCAGTTTTTAATCGAAAGAACAACAAAATCGAATCTTAAAGGAGTAGGAATGAAATTGGTTGAGGCAATGATTCCGAAGAAAGTTCTTGTTAAGGTATAACCTGGAAGGAATAATGGTTAAGAAAAGTTTCTGGTACAGAAGAAGTACTGAAATGATAAGACAATAGTAGATGAGCAAAGGGGAACATAGCTATGTCTGGGGAGAAATGCCTGATAATCATCAGTAATTGTGAATATATTTTCCTGACTTTATGCCGCTTTAAGTTCAAGTGATGTTGCAATGACTATATACCTGTATCTTGCTACTTAATCGGCGTCTATGTCAACTGTTCTCCTACCTTGTTGTTAGATTTCCATAGAGAATTACCTGTCTTTCTATATTACTGTTCTTCTCCATCGTATTTAAATAGAAACTTGAGTGGTTGTTTACAGTAAAATTAAATTATCTCTCTAGTCTATGGATGTTCTTTGGGCGGTGCAGGTTTATGTCAATAAGATGGCTTTATTTACGTAATTGCCTTCTTCCGTATGGTTGATAAATCACGTTGGTAGTGTAGTCGTATACTCTTAAATCTGTTTTATTTACGCTTCCTTAATTGGAGAGCAGAATTGTATATAGTGACTGAAATGTGATGACTTTCTGCTCATTGTTGTACTAACTATTGCTGCCAGAGCCTATTGTTCCTGCTGATCCAGACAAACTTCATTTAATATTTTTGTATACCTTTCATTATGGGTCCAGTAGGAAAGCGCTAGTATGAAATAATTTTGTAATAACTCTGAAATTTCATGCTTTTTGCTGAGGAAGAAACCGCGAGAAATATCTTCGCATTTGAGAAAAGTATGTCTATTTGAAAAATGAAAATAATGAATAGAAAAATCTCTGAAATTATTAAACCTTCACAAGTAGTTACCCGATATATAATAGTAATAGTGAGTGTGTATGTATGTGTGTGTGTGTGTGTGTGTGTGTGTGTGTGTGTGTGTGTGTGTGTGTAGTAAAAATTAAACCTTGAGTTGCTTGATTATAATTATTTTCTAATAAACCATGATGACTTCATGTAATTGTGTGTGTGTGTGTGTGTGTGTGTGTGTGTGTGTGTGTGTGTGTGTGTGTGTGTGTGTGTGTGTGTGTGTGTGTGTGTGTGTGTGTGTGTGTGTTCGTGACATCTGTACGTTTTGTCTTAAGTTTCTTTTCATTTCTTACTAGTTAATAAATTTTGCACACATTAAATAGAGATGGTATTGCATTCCAAAAATTCGATAGTCAGACTTGGAGGCCCCCTAGTAGAAAATAATTTTTGACGAAGATTTCCAAGAAAATTTACCCACACACTACACTTTATATGAAACTATTTTCGAAAATTTAGATTTTCTCGACAACGACCTAACCATGTTGATTATAAAAACTATTTGCGAAAAATATTTTCATGAGAAATGAAATGCTTATTTTGAATTCTTTCCAAATGGTCTGAAGCTCTCTTCATTTTGATTTGTAAATGTTAGAGATAGAAGACAATATCTTAACGAAAAAGATAAAATGCAGACAACTTTTTTCAAATAATTTTTTGTGTAAATAACCATTTTTCAAGATATTCCAGGTTATTGGTTTTGAATTTTTAAATGCTTACACCTTTTTCAAATGAGAAATTTTTATTCTTTTCATTTCATTCTTTTCTATGTTCTGACTGTATTCCCCCATTCTCATTGTATCTACGGGACACAGGTAATGAAACAATTCCTACAAAAGTCTGTGTTGACTAGCATCTAATAGAAGAATAAGATTTTGTAAGAACTGCCTGTAGAAGAATAGAGCGAGTAAGCTACTTGAGAGTAACACACTAGATTTTTGGAGCTATCATTCTAATTAGGGCAAGGTTATCTAAAACATGGCCATCAAAACAATTATTTCAGCAGTGAAAGTGTATATTTTAGTTGCGAAAGAGAAATTGTTTTAAAAACTCCTTATTATATGTTTAAAAAAACGTATGCATTTTTTTTCTAAAAACGTTGAGAAATGTAAAACTATGCTACAAATTTTTATTTCCCTAAAAGGTGCATTTGTGTCATTTGGATCTTTAAGTGTAGGAGTACTCGCAGAGGACACGATTTGACTGAAAATGAACAGCATTTTAACACAAAATACTGCAACTCAAATTAATTCTAATTTCAAATAGCAGTTTATTACCAAAGTTACACCTTAGAAGAATAAAAAAGCGAAAAGTTATAACGAAGTCTGTTTTCCAAAGAGGAATATATGAAGATTTCTAAGCTTTATGGTATGTTCATATACTATCCAATGTTGCAAGGTTATTTATAAACCTAAGCAATTCTGATCTCGTTGACCTCTTGATTCAAACCTGTATAATAAATCAGGAGCGCGAGAGATGAAATTTCACCTATCCCATGTTATTCATAAAATCCAGCGATCTTTTATTCGATTATCAAACACGTTACATGCTGGTCCGCTAATAAGGGAAAGCAACCTTCTGTCAAATGCATAGAAAAGAATTATTATATTGTGAAACAAAGAACTTTCAGTTAACAATGCGCGAGAATGCCGTATAGTGAAAGCGCAGAAAAGTGCAGAGAGCATTCAAGTTAACTGGTTTAGCTGGAAGAGAAAAATAAAAAAGACAGGCAGTAAATAATTATATTCAACATTAAAAGCTCCATAAGGGCTACTTATATTAAATCTTCAGGAGAAGTAATTGGACTCTAGATTTAATGTTATAAATTTATAACAAAAAAGAACAAAAAGAGATCTAATTGAAATACTTATATTGAATGTTATACATACATAATGCACAACCAAATTTTGAAACTATAAATGTAAAATTTGTCAAATAAGCTCATAAGGAAATTAATGTGTGTAACTCTTACTCGAATTTCTCTATTAATTTTTATTGGGGAAGAGGGAGTCTTTAGAAAATCTAAAGTGACAATGAATCCACGGGATAAGTTCAGGTTTATTTTGGACTCCAGAGGGCAGAGAGTTGGCAGTCTTTTAAAGACAAACTTTTGTCTAATATAGTTTGAACTCAAAGACTTCTGCAGTATTACACCTACAGCGTAGAAAGGACAATAGTTGCATTCGCAGTCTGGATTGAAAGTACAATGAAATACCTGGCCAACCTTGACAATAGTCGTCACAGATGGAACACAAACCAATATATGCTGTGAGGCAACTGGCTGGATTCTGTCTACTCGTATTTTATTTGGCAAAGACCTCGTATTAAATGATTTAATTCTTACTATGAAGATAAACTTTTTCTCACATCTCGTAAATTAATTTTATGAACCATATTAATCGGATTCACTCTCTTTTGAGATAATCTACTTTCATCCAAGTATCAGAAATTTTTGTTTTCGAATCTTGAATAGGGTATGTTAAGCGGACATACTTTTACCCGGATTTTTTCATACTCTTGAAATGGCGAACCTTGGGTAATTTTAAACTCTATAAACTCACTTGTGCATCATTTCATCTATTTCATCCATTCATATTCCATTATGATCTACCACGTTTAACGAGGTTAAGCTTCATTTTTAAAAATATAGACGTTATATACTGTACTCAGTTTTCAATTTAATGTTGGAAATGTGGATAAACAAGTACTCAGTGCGCAATAATATACCGGATATAGAGATGATTTAACTACAAAGACAAATGACACAGTATAATAACAAAAGAAAAGCATAACAAGAATAACAAACAAAATAACAAACTGTAACAAAAGAAAAGCTTTCCGCATTTTCTTCCTGTTAAAATCTATAAAGGAGACGATTAAATTAATTTTGCTGCAATGTGTATTATTGTACATTATTTTCTTTAGTAGTAATGGCGTTTATATATAACTGTATAATTGCACATTTATTAATTTATTTCCTCTAATTATTTAGCATCAATAAGAATGATTCACTTTAACGTTTTCTAAACACATTGTATACATTTAATTATAATTTTAGGACCCTCGTACGTTATTAATTATAAATAAGCTACAATTTTAATTGAATATCTATGAAAGAATTAATATTGTAACTTTGTGGGTTCGTAGAATTAAAAGTCCAAATTGCCGAAATTCTAAATGTTGTTTATATCTATAGGAATACACTATTCAATTCTCACGTAACAGCATTACATCACATATCACAATCTACAGCACCAAGGTCGATGACAATAACAAACATTAGCTTTCGTTACAACACTTCACAGCTGACTCTCGTTTTACACACAATTGTCCTGCTGGCGTGTCACAATCACTTATATACCTCATTTATAATTCGAGAGACTTCTCGAGTAAATGATAAAAACAACTATTCTCTGTCAATCGATATATCTCTCGAACCTTCCAAACATGAAATCCTATCTGTGCCGGCGAGACCTTTATCTGAGCTATCTTCATTTACTGACCGCTTTGTGTACACCAGCCGCGCTATTGTTAACTGCTTATGCAAGATCCTGAAACATTAACCACCGTCTATTTACTTGCGCCGAAACTTTTATGCTTGTTGCCGCGACAATATAGACAGTTTCACAAATTTACTTTTTTCCGTAATCACAACTTAGCATTCTGGCTTTTACAAATTTTAATTTGCGCTAAAGTTAGGATAAACAATGACGGCTAAATCACCGTCCATATCGACCATCCATGTAGCTTTTTATCACTGTGATACCTATCAACTATTCGAAATCAGAGGTTCATAATTTTGCATTACACATTACTGCCAGTAATTTATGTCGTTATAATTTCCGTTTCTTTGAAAGTTTTAGGTTTAACTTATTTTATTGTATTTCGCTGAACTGCTAAATTAAAGTATTCGCTTTATTTAATTTTTCTATCTGAATGTTTCAATAACAACCGACTCTACTTTTCCAAACCTTGTCTACGCACTACAGTGTGAACGAACAATTAATGTCCAACACGCGAGGTGTTTGTATTTGATAATTAGAATATTGTAACTATTTGGTTTTGCATTGAGTAATAATATGTAAACGCGTAAGCTAATACATTAACTTCCGCTATTCCATCATTGAAACAAATGTATTTTATTTAATACAAAGGTCTGTTTTAAGAATTAAAAATCACTAGCAAACTTAAAACTGTTCTCATACTGCAAAATTTAGCGATGGCGTTGAACAGACCTTGATTCAGAAAAAAAGCATTGTTCGGCAATGAAGCTGAATGATAGTAGGAGGTTTAAACTGCAAAACGTGGTGAATGGCACGTCATCATTGTTAGTTGCTATTTACATTCAGGGAAGATCTTCACCATAATTCGTGAGCAACACTCCGTGGCTGGTCATGGAGGAAGAATGAGAATTATAAGAGATCTGCAACACGAATATAAATACAATACTTAAAAGCAGAAAAAGGTCTTCTTGATATTAACCTAAATCTGTGAAAATAATGCATATAATAACACATACATATATGTTGCATCCCATAACTTTTTTTAATGAACTTGAGATATATCTAATGCACACTTACGTAGCAGAATCACGAAAAGAAATTGTTTAGTAGAGCCCTTGAAAGGTAAAAAAGCATAGGAAGTTGGGTATTAACTGATTAATATTCTCAAAACTTTGGGGCTCCTTAGCATGCCATAAAGTGATATATTTCGTCCTGAATTTTGCACCCACAACACTGAAGACGCTGTACAATTTGGAGCTAATTGAATATAATCAATGGAAAACTGCAACACAGGCAGTCGCAAGAATCTGTGGAGCACACAAATCAGGTCAGCGCAAACAAGCTATTTGGACAGAAACAAACAAACTTTACTCCAGTCTGAGGGCTTGAGATTACACCCCACATGAAGCCATGTTTGGGATTTCAGGAAATGTCATCATCGTTTTCACTGATACTACTGGAATACTGGAATCTAAAGAAGTTCTGGAACACTTAATTGACTCCTCGTAAGGTGCTTTAGAAGAAGATGAAGATGGACAAATAGAAATAGGTGAAGAGAAAAATGGACAAGCAAATGGTGAAGCCGTTTCTGTACATGGCATTTCCGGGAGAATGTTATTACTATTAAAATGAACAAAATAACAACTTACATTAATGCGTCAGCAAAGAAAATGAGACTCAAAAGTTTTCCAAGAGGTAAGGTTGTAGATACAGATGAATCAGACTTCCCACAGGGATAGAGGTGACATTCTTGAGGTAATTCAACAATGGATGTTGATAGAGACATCGGCACAAAGAAAGAATGATTGGTTGAAAGGCATTCACGAAACCAGTTTGACATTTGTGAAGAGACAGATGATGTCTTTTTCAAACTCTACTAGGAAATTGCGGGTGGCCAAGAGATATAATTGCAAGGCAAAATTCCTTTCGACAAATTTGGTTGGTTAGAAATGCCATTCCGGCTTACCATGTGGAGTTCTCTCTGTGTACACGTGATAAGAATAAAACAGCCTCATAATGAATAAAACAGTGTACTGTTTAAGAATCCTGAATATTATAATTAATCACTTCAGAGAACCTGCTGTCATGTAAAACAATTACATAAATATTGCTAACTTATACTGGTTGGTTTATAAATAGAACATTTTAAAAAATAGTAAGTTTTAAAATTAATGCATTTATCAGCATTCAAATATGAAATCAGATTACGCTACGCTAAAGGTAACTTTCTGCTCAAATGTATTCTTTGTACTATACTTATTAAGAAACAAAAAACAGAAAACATGAAAATACCCAAGTATGTAACAAATGTAATTTACTGGTTCAACTTTGAAATTATTAAATATAATCTTGATGTAACCAAAGGTACTAACTTATTACATACACTTCTTCTGGTGCATATTACTGTCTAATTAATGTGAAAAATAGATATGAGAGCTTTTAATTTTAAAGCTGTTAATCCACACTGGTACTATAATTTAAATTGCAACCAGTTGATTGCAGATCTTTTAAAATGTATGTTTTGCAGAGTAAGAAATACAAATTAGTATTTATCTAAAGTTTTGGAGTCCCTTAGTTCGTAGAAGGTAATTAACGGAAATAATTGTCCCGTCTGCCTCCAGATAATTTATTTTCAAAAACAATGCGTTTTGTTACAATCTTCACGAGCTGTTGGGTTTGATTGTTTTATTTCTTGCATGATGAATTTTCTCCTCTTCTCGAAAATGTTTGAAATTTCATAAGCAATTAAAGACAGAATGGGTTAGGGAAAAATATATAGATCAATGTGACAAAACTGGAAGAGAAGGCATAGCATGAATGAGAGTAGGAATAATATATCTAAAAGGGTTTAGAAGTAATGAGGTAGGTATATGTGAATTTTGTGGAGATGAAGAGAGTACTGCTCATTACCTATTAGAATGTAAGGAGCTAACAAATTACAGGAGAAAAATATGGGATAAGAAATGGGACAGTGTGAGCAAAGAGGTAGTGGCATTACGTATGTCAACGGGGATGAGTGAAAATAAAAATAGATGTATAGGAGAATTATTATATAGATTAAGCGAAGGTCAAGAGAAATGACGCCAAGCTGCTCAGAAAAACCAGACTTATGACCAGGGGACCTGAGTCAGCGAATAAATCTTGAGTCAGCAATTTCATGTATTTGTACAGGAGGTAGAACAGTGCATGTTGGACGTTAAAGTCATTGTAATGGAAACTGCACAAATATCAAATACCGAATATCCTCTTCTCGATGATATTTATACAGATTTTTAAGGTTCCGTCACTTGATTTCATATCAAATTTGTCTACGGACGTAAATGTTTTGGCTGTAATAACATACAATATACTATGAGAGCTGTAACATGCACTTGAAATCATAATGTAAATCTATTTAATAATATTCTTCAATAACACTTTATACTGTATATCACATTTTGAATAAAATTATTCATACTATATCCATGCCAGACTTAAAAATGTTATATAAATAGTGACTATTAACGTTCTTTGATTTATTTTAAAACAACCCTCTTTTAGTCATGCCATTAATTATCATACAACTAACTAAAAGCCTCCTAAATTGTACTTTAGGCCACAGTACTGTTATATCTGTTGAATTGCTAGAATCATGTTAGCGGAAATCAGAAGTGATGATGGATAAATTAAAAAGAAGTTATTCTTTATTAATTCAGTCGAAATAATAAAACATGGGATAGTACGAAACAGATAGAGTGTGTGTGAATTGCATTACAAAATACCGGAAACAAAAGTCTGTATTTGTCCGGACTTTTAGCTATTCCTCGGAGTGGCTACATTGCACTTCCCACACTCATATCGCAGTAGACATCGTTGATGGTGGCCGTCTTATGTAACGTGAATTAACCGGTTTATTTCGGTTGAGTGTCTGCAAGAAATTCCTTGTACTGCAGAAACTGCAGAGAAAGTCTTATTATGCAGTCGGAATGTTGGCAGTTGTCCCCGTGAATGATTGAGGATCCCTTGCTACCGTGACAGAACATCAAATGTGGGCTCCTGCCCTTTGTACTTCTACCTGGTAGGGAGAGTTCAAGAGAGCGACCGAAGGGCGACCGGATCTGAATGGTAATGTGCACAAGCAAGACCTGGGAACCCAAAGTTTCTAGTTCAAACGATTGCGATGCCTCTTAATGTCATTTACAAGCCCCTAAATCCCGGAAGTCCCCATGGGAGGCCCATTTCGAGAACGGGACGTGACCGAGCAGACCCGAACGACGCCAGAAAGAATCATCCACAAAAGACACCTCCACCGTTCAGCTGCAACATGCAAAACATTGTTACCTGCTCCTGAAACCCTGGAACAAATGACAATCAAGAAAATGAGGGAAAGTCGTGGCACTAGAGAAAGCATTCCAGTATACAAGGAAATTACGAAGTAGTCTGTTACTAAGAGTCAAACACATACCTGTCACATATATGTCGGCTATCTTTATTTTTGTAGCTTTAAATAAAAGTCAAGAAATGAATACTCCTGCGGAGGTAAAAGATGTAGAACATCTAACTGAAGGAGGTAATAGACACTTCTGCCAAGAGCCTGGATTACAGTTTCAGAGTTTCTCACGTGCACGTGCGACAGTATTTTCAATTATCTAAACTTCTCTTGCATGCATTTGAAATTCTTCAAAGGACCTCTCGAAAGTCCTCATTGGCATTCTGCTCAGGTGTATTAGGTTTAACATCGCCTGGACCGTGTTACATTGTGCCGGCTGATTGCATCTGAACATCGTTACCCAGCGAGGATTGAGTTGTGAAGGGAATTTCATACCCATCGGATGTAACACATGTGTTTATTTATTGATCACGAAAACTGTTTACATATTGTGCATTTGAGGTCTCGAAAATTACACGTGCGTGTGCTAACGGACTTGACCACACGGTCAGATTGATTTCCTGCCCGAAGATGGCCAGGGATGCTTCGGTTAACACCTGCACTGCTGTTAGATTAAACTGTAAAGGAGGCAGAAAATATTGCTCTTACCGCTACATTCTTAATGAGTGAGATCGTCGTGGGAGAAAAAGGGTGAATGGAATTGGCGGAATACGCTTGGGGTCCATTGATCTCGCAGTTACCATCATTCTTCATACCAGAACAAGGAAATCTTCCGGAATACACCTTAACCAGACAGCGATTTTCAACTATATTCTACTGAGACAGTTTACATTAGTATAAAGGCAGAGGCATAGAGATGTGTAGATCTCTATTTACTAGAGAAACACAAAAAGGTAACTCAGTGCTCAGCAGAACTTTTAAAACTATTGAATTATCTTCGTTAATTACAGCTTTTAAACACAAAAGTAATACCAGTAGCTCCTTTATATATTTTTGAAAATAAAAGTGAGCCAAGGAAACCTCCATAATGGGCGGATCAACATGGAGCTGCAAGCGGACGAATGCTATCCTTGTGACTACATATGATGATTATTATTATTATTATTATTATTATTATTATTATTATTATTATTATTATTATTATTATTATTATTATTATTATTATTATTATTATTATTATTATTATTATTATTATTATTATTATTATTATTATTATTATTATTATTATTATTATTATTATTATTATTATTATTATTATTATTATTATTATTATTATTATTATTATTATTATTATTATTATTATTATTATTATTATTATTATTATTATTATTATTATTATTATTATTATTATTATTATTATTATTATTATTATTATTATTATTATTATTATTATTATTATTATTATTATTATTATTATTATTATTATTATTATTATTATTATTATTATTATTATTATTATTATTATTATTATTATTATTATTATTATTATTATTATTATTATTATTATTATTATTATTATTATTATTATTATTATTATTATTATTATTATTATTGTTATTATTGTTGCTGTTATTGTTATTATTGTTGTTGTTGTTGCTGTTATTGTTATTATTGTTGTTGTTGTTGCTGTTATTATTATTGTTGTTGTTATTGTGTTTGTGATTGTGATAGTGATTGTTATTACTATTATTGCTATTATTATTGTTATTAATATTGTTGTTGTCGTTCTTGTTGTTGTTCTTGTTGTTGTTGTCGTCATCATCGTGAGTGAGTGAGTGAGTGGTGTTTAAGGGTCCGTCGACAACAAGGTCATTTGGGCCATCATCATCGTTGTTGTTGTTAATGAAATGTAGACCTTCAATTTTTTTTTTTAAATAAGTTGATTTATATATTTATATATTTATTTATATATTGATTAAGTTGCTTAATATATTGTGACTTTGTGGTTTCGTAGAATTAAAAGTCCGAGTTGCAGATGTTCCAAATGTTCTTTATTTGCGCAGAAACACACTTCGTTTCGTGCCCGCTTTGGTAACTTGGTGGTAGAATGTCTGCTTCACGTTCAAGAGGTCTCGAGTTCGAATCTAGGTCAGGGTGAGTTACCCGGATAAGGTTTGTCCCGGGGTTTTCCCTTATCCTGAAAGAGGAATGTCAGCTAACTCTAAGCTCAATGGACCCTGGGCTCATTTAAGCATCATTTCGTCCCTTCCATTCATCGTCCGATATGACTTAACGTGGTTGACGTAAATTAAAAAAACAACAACAAAAACACTTCGTAGCAGCAGAAGGACATCACATATCACAATCTACAACACCAAGGTCGATGACAATAACAAACAGCGTTCTGATTACAACATCAGCTCTCGTTACAACACTTTACAGCTGTCTTCCGCTTACTCTCTCCGTGACTTTTTTACAACTACTCATTCTTGGCGAGTCGTCGCCTTCTTAAATACCTGTTTGATAAATTCGAGACTCTTCCAGAAGGGTAAAGAAAAACAACTATTCTCTGTCAATAGAGATATCACTTGAACCTTCCTTACGTGAAACCCTATCTGGGCCGGTAAGTCACTTATCTCAAGCGCTATGTTTATCTGCTTATGCAAGCTCTTTATTACCGTGAAACATTATCCGCCGTCTGTCATCTATTTGCGCCGAAACTTTTCTGCCCGTTGCCACGACAATACATAAGCAGTAGAAGAATTAATTCCTTTGAATATCTTTATCTTAAGAAGTAAAGGAACGCAGGTGCAGACTCGATATTCTTTTACTTAATTGATGGAAATTAATCATTTCTCCACACTAGCCATATATACGGTAAGATTTTTGATAGATAGAGTCAACATGCGAGAGCTCCTAGTGGTCTACCGGGGAAATATGAGTCAACTGGAGAATTTAATGTCAGGACGGCACGTTGGCCATGGCAGCTCAAAGGTTAAGAGCCACTGGACGGAAACCAGGAGATCCGTGGTTCAAATCCCGGGCATGGCATTGAATTTTTCATGTTGACTCTATCAATATTCTTTGTTTATTATTGTTAAATTACAGAAAAACGATCTACTCCTTGCCATTTGAAGGATATCCATTATTATTTTTATTCAATTTACACACACAACCATAGAAATATTCGCCTAGAGTGATTAGTTAAAATTAAGTTACGTGTATTTATTTAATTGAAGCTTTTCCTTTCTTAGTTCATGATATTTGCCAGATATGGAAACATCTGCCTATCAATTTTTCAAGCCAGTTTTCGAAGTTCATAACTCGACGTTCATCAAGGCATAGTCCAGTGGAGGAAAAAGGTCTGTATTTCAATGCACTCCTTATTTTTCCTGTAATCATTTTTCTTAGTTATACTAAATCAATTTGGATGGAAAACGGCTTAAAGACTTGCACACCGTTCAAGATATAAATTCATTCGCCATAACAATGTTCGTAATATAATATAAGCTTATAATATTTTAACAATTATTCTTTACGTTCATGAGCTCTTGAGCTCTAATCTCGTTCAGAGTGAGGTTTCCGGACAAGATTTTCTTCGGGATTTCCATAATCTTTAAAAATTAATGTCGTGTAAGTCTTAAGTTCTATGTTCCTTTGCTCACTTGAGTGTCATATATCGTCCTATATTACTTAACTGACGATATACTTAACCATATTCCTACAAGGACTTTGACCAACCTAGAAAGCCACATTTAATACCAGTCATGCAAATAATCAAGTTTGAAGTCTCTACCACGGTTGATCACTAAACCAATCTGCTTTAAATTTCATCCAAAGAACGAACTTTTAATTTAAGAGAAGATAGTGCTGCACATGAGCTGAAAATTTTAGTCGCATATGCAATTCTCATGACGAAAGCATGAAATCAGTTTACGGAAAACCTATAATTCAGTGTAGGTCAAAACATTTTACTATGCTTAGGAGTAAAAATATATGTGAAAGTATAAATTGTACATTTCCAATATGATTATAACACTAATCTACTTAAAAGAATTCCACAACGTGGTTATCAATTCAAGGTGGTGCGCAGTTTCCTGGAAGGACCACAACTTGTAGACCTACATGGGATGACCCGAAGGTACGCGCCAAACATTTGCATCAATCGTGACTTCCTTCATTATGGCCTTGGAAGCTATATAAATAATAATCATAATAACGATATGAGCCGTTAGCCAGCAATGGGCGGCGCTTTATTTCCTTCTACACGCATGACTGACTAAAATAGCAGCAGGTGTCTTAGAAACTTGGCCATTGCTAACGTTCTTCACCATCGTTTCCTCTCCTAACACACTATAAAAACCTGAATGGAGTGAGTCACAAATGAAGCTTATCTTTAAAATCTGGGCTGTGAAGATGATTGCCTTCTATAGTTTTGTTTTTCTGCTATGAAGTGGCCGGTTCTCCAATGCAGTCTACGGAATTGGTCTTAGGCTTAAGAAGTCCCATGGCTGTGTTTAAGATACCTTGTTACAAGTCAAGTTTCCCGAGAATTTGAAATAAGTCTAATGAGCCTATGTCTGCTGAATTGAGAGTTTAGCATTTATCTAAGAAACACACAGTAAATGTTTTGCACGTTAATTCAAATCTGATTTCTCATTCTTCCTTTCCTTCCCCTGTTGTCTTTCAGAGAGGCCTTTTGTTTATTCTTTTACTGTAGCACTTTCTTCAGCGCATTCACTTCTATCCGTCTAACTCTTGCTTTCTCTCCAATGTACTGTCACATTCTCAATTGTCATCTATCTCTTGTTCACTTGCCATTTATTCGCTCACTATGATCTTTTTATAAAACTCAGACACCCTGTTTAGAGTAAGTAGATGATTGGCCTATTTCATCCGAATCTGATATAGGCGTTGCCAATTTTAGTGTCTAGTTACAAATCTCTATTAGTTTCCTAGCTTTGTGTGTGAGTATTTCCTCCTACAGAAAATAGTTCTTCATTCCATATGATAGTAGTCACTGCAGCTTCAGATCCAGGTTCCGCGACAAGAATACTATCGCCAAGATTTGTCTAGGTACGTGCAATTACAGACTAGTCCCTTGTATACCCCAGGTCAAAGATCCATAATCGATATCGTCGACAAAATTAACTACAGTACATTCCTGAAGATCAATTAAATTAAATCTTGAATCTAGGCTCTTAACTGACTCATGTGACTCTTTAGAGTCTTTCTAATGTTTGAAATTATATTGAAGAACTGCAAATATAATGCAGGGGTTTAGGGAGACAATAGGTAAAAAGGAATGGGCAGTGTTACCAAAATAAATTCAAGCAAATGAAATAAATGAGTGTAAAACCTAGGAAAAATTTAATTGAAATTGGAAACTTTTGGGGTAAAGTAAGAGCCAAATGATTGAGGAAGATAATCAAATATGACGAAAATGAAGTTGTTGTTTGTAGTTTATAATTTACGTCCTCCAACATTAAGTCATACCGGACGGGGAATGAAATGGGTGAAATGATGCTCTAATGAGACCAGGGTCCATAGAGCTTAGAATTCCCCGACATTCGTCTTTCAGGATAAGGGAAACCCCGGAAAAACCCTTATCCAGGTAACTCACTCTGACAGAGATTCGAACTCGGGACCTCTTAAACGTGAGGCAGACACTCTACCACCACGCTACCGAGGTGGCGACGAAATTGAAGATGAAGTATTGTAGATAAGATACAAATAGGGACCCATTAGCTTGACAACCTCAGAGTTTGAGTCTATTGGGCTCAGTGTAGTAATACGTATGTAAATGCATAATAATTTGTAAATGAATGGACATAAAGGTTACTTACTATAATGCATGCGTCTGCAGATATCAACAATGTCTACAAGTAGAAGGACTGTAGTTCAACACCCCCTGTAAGCAGTTCTTTAATTCCGACCACCTGCCCAGAGCAGGTTGCACTTTTCAAGCACCTTGTCCTTAGAACTCTCGGCTGACCGTTAACTGTTCTGAAATATTTGGGACGCTTGCCTAAAACTGACCCTGCAGAAACACCTATAAGCTTATTTTGTGGAAACATGTTTCTCAGCCGTGTGGCTTATGGTTTACCAGATGTACGGTGGTTAGGGCGGATTATCCCTTAGGGGAGGGGTTCTTTCGCTGCTGTGGTACTAGCGCTGCGGACCCTAGCACTCGTGGAACTTCTAACGTTACCAGAAGTATGTCTGGCCGAACATTCGAACCCTTCCCGTGGAGGAATTGTTCTGATTGGGTTGGCCTCGACGGGGCAGTGGTTATTGAGTACATCAGGCTGTCTATGCCTCCCAGACGGGGCTGAGAAGCTCCTGAAACGTTTCCCGGCATTACCCTGGATAGCTAGTAACAGTGTGCAAGATCACTGGCGGCCCCACAGAGGTTTTCGGATGTGGGATAGGTTGACGCGCGTAAGTGACGTATCCACTTCCACCCAAAAGTGGAGAGATGCTTTTTAGACTCCAGGTATTACCTAATGGAAACCCCCACGGCATTTGTTGCGGCGGCTCTTTGAGTTTTAGAGGAGGTCCGACTTCTGCGTAGACCCTGCACACCTGTTGTGGTTTATAGTAAAATAAATATCATAATTTTCAGAAAAACGTGTTTCTGAAAATGCTAATAGCATTCTCATTAAAATTGTTTACATCTGAGTCCTAAAGTTTAACGTGTGAACCAAAAGGTGCTAAAACCCACAGCCGCCCAAGACCAATTAATTACATAATCGCTTATATTTTATCTTGGTATAAACAGAACGTGATTTATGATTAGCATGCCGCCATCCATGGTGACTTGTGTACAATATTTCACATATAAAGACCGCTTTTCCATTAAGTAGCTTCCAAATTGCTCACCAAGGAATCCCAGTACGGTATGCAGGTAGTCAATCTAGGTAGCTCAATTGTTTAGGCGCTGCTCTATTGATCCCAAAGTCATGAGTTCAAAACCGGCTCTGCCCGGAGGTAAGTGTGCTTAAAATCGACAGTTCCATGTCAGATTTACTGCATGCAAAAGAACTCTGTGGAACAAAATTCCAGGATATTGGTGGCGTTTGTGTGATCCTAGCAATTCACAGCGTCGTTAACAAACAAAATATTTATTTCATTTGGTTCAAACGTTTCATGGCTTTTATACAATTCAACGAGAATTAACACGAAAAACAGGTCTTGTAAGCTTGGCGCATATCGCTACATGCATAAATACAGCGCCAAGTAAAAATGAACGCTCCTTAAACACAAACACCACCGTATTCCTAACTGGAAAGCCTATGTTCAAGGTGATCTTGAAAATTTAATCTGATAAACTCAAATTAATTGCTGAAATGTTACACAGTTTTAGCAGGGTACTTTGCTAAGAAATATTCAAGACTTTAATTTTCCTAGCTAGTGATATGTTGATCCTGGAAATACCAGAAGTAATACGCAATTTCGTTACTTTGTAATGATGTCCATATATAGTGCGATGTCTCGGCACAACGATGTTCTCCAAAACATAGGCCGAAACTTTACTTACGACATTACAGTCAGAAGACGTCAAATAAACAGTAATAAGTTAATACACTTCTGAAAGTTGTTCCGTTGGATCAGAGTTTATGCATTTTACAAAATGAAGGGTCCTGTTAGCGCAAGTTATTTACCTGTCCGGTATCTTTATTTTGTTGGGCACTTAACCCATAGGTATCTTACTCAATCTTACTGCAAATTTGCGAATACTTAGTCGTTCCTTTCGAAGGAATAGCTCTGCCTTTCCTCTAGTACTCGTTAAACTCCTTATATTCGTAAGTATTAGGGGATTGTGGTCACGGTAAGCAAAATATTATTTTAGGTCTATTATCTGTAGAATATAACTTATAATTTAATTGGCAGGCAATGACTCAGCAGAAGAATCACTAATGACCTGGATACAGTTATGAAAGTTCCCCACTAAGAAAGGATTACACATACTTTCCAAGAAAAATGAGTAAAATAACAGAATATTTTTAACAATTCTTTCAAATGAAGCAGTTTTTTATTCCGTGTTCATAAAAGTAGTAACAATAACCCTCTGGTTATGTTTCACTTTACTGATATCATACATCATAAAAAAACAACATTCAGAAAATGTCAGTCTGGAGAAATTTCAGTCAGCAAATGCATTGAGAAATGAAAATGCTGTAAAATAATGTTTTTATACAAAATAAAACTTTAATTTCGTTTACTATAACTTAACTTGTACTTAATTAACTGACCATGCACAATTACTATGTGTTGGGTTTAAGTTAAATAGAATAACAACGAAAAAATGTAATGTCCTAGACAAAATTTGAATCACTTCAAACTCCTGCCGTGTCATATGTGATTATAATACTTAAGATGTCACATTTGTGATTCTTCCTGAATTTTTTTTTTTAATTTTATTGTACGTTTTCACTAGTTTTTTTATTATTTGTTAGGTGGAGTAACAAAAACTTTGCAAAGAGGGAGGTTTGGAGCTACTATATAATCTAATACTGCTATAAACTAATGTATCATAACTAAATATGTGCAACAATGGTGTCTGAAGTAAACAGTGGCAGTGCTAAGCACACGAAAGTACGCCGTTATTGGTGCGCAGCAACTGCACAAGGCTCTTAGGAGTTGCATTGCTAATGAGTTTCTCAATTGTTACTTCCTGTGCAGCAGGAGGCCTTTGCCCTCAAGTGACTTACAGGCTTTTCATTTCATTTCATATAATGTAATGGTAGCGATACATATCAAAAGTCGACAGAAATAATTAGGAAGATAAAAATCAGCAAAATTAATTAAAATGTATAGCAAAACATTACAAATAAAATATTTATCAGGCGCCATACATTGTTAACATCTGCATACCTTTCTATATAGTTCCTTTAATATATAGATATTTCTAAAAATTATCACGTTAAACCTCATTACACCATACCGTCTAAATTACTTTGTTTTAATATTGCGTATTTAGATTATTGAACTTCAATACGAACTTTATAAGTACTCTTGCCAACTAAAACCAACCTTCCTTATCAACCTTCAAGAGTAGCCAAATAGGCCTGTCTCGGCTCAGACGGGATCCATTCATCGTGTACGTTCTCTTTCAATATATCTAGCACCAACTGGCTCATATTGCTGGTCTTTCCTCCTCATACTGAAAAAATGTTATGTTGGCACGTTGGCCATAGTAGCTCAATGGTTTAGAGCGGCTGGATGGCAACCAGGAGATCCGTGGTTCAAATTCCGGCTATGGCATTGAATTTTTCAGTCTGGCTCTATCCTTTCATAGTGCGTCCTACATATGGCTAGTGTGAAAGAACAATTAATTTCCATTAATTGTACCTAATAGTGGTCCGAACTATAAAGCACAGCCCTTAAAGTACTTACAGCATAATAAGTCACCATTTAGGTAGTTGTCTCATGTGTTTATGAGAACTCCTAGTGGTTTACCGGGGAAAACGCGAGTCAGTTGGAGAATTTAATGCCATGTTGGCACGTTGGCCATAGTAGCTCAATGGTTTAGAGCGGCTGGACGGAAACCAGAAGATCCGTGGTTCAAATCCCGGCTATGGCATTGAACTTTTCAGTCTGTTTCTATCCTTTTATAGTGCGTCCTACACACGGCTAGTGTGAAAGAACAATTAATTTCCAAATTTAATATCGGATTTCTTCTTGTTCTGATTTTCATCTTTCGTTTCCTAGTGTCACATACACATTTGAATCTATACATATTTTATTTTAAATCTCTTTTGTATTTATATGAAATATCATATCAGTGGTATTTAAAGTACTTCAGTTGTTTTAGTGCTTCGTTTTTAAGAGTGATTTCTTATTTTCAGTTTTCACTATTTACTCATAAACACTGCAATAGTCTTCTTCTTTCAAAATGCATTATAACGAGGAAAACAACTTACAACAGGACTGTAGATTTCAAGGAAATTTAAGAGGACTTTCATTTCGATTAACAGGAGTTCATACTACTGACCTCTTTCTTCATTAATCTCTAGGAAATAAACCAGATAATTGCCAGCCTTATTAAAGTCTCTTTTATTCGATCTCAAACATATTTTATATGTATTGGATTGTTTTCTCCTCGTTTCTGGTCTACTATAGAGTTCCTCAGAGGCTTCTGAAGCAGTTCCAATAGAGACGAGCAGTTTAATCTATGGCCTTAATGCTCAGCCAAGCCACACATGCTGTGCAGGCGGATAAAACACCATCCTTGCAGACTCTTTTGTCGCGCCGAGGTGAAAATTTGAAACTTGTCATACAAGGGCGTTTCCTTTGAGTTTTGCTGCAATTTATTTCTTTTCAACGCTATTTAACCAGCGCATAAAACAGTTGCTCAATGGAATGAACAAAACCTACGTTTTGCTATTCAGTTTTAGAATATTAGTGATTCTGGCAAAATAATCTTAACAGTAAGTACTGCAAACGTTGGAGATTAACATTAATGATGGATACGTTATATTGAGAACGTCGAGAACAGCAAGGGTTGATATATAAAATAGTTCATTGGGACCAGGCCTAGAAAAGTGCCAAGGTAAATATGAGTGAAGCAGAATCATTACTTTGTAAAACAACTATGGTATATCTTTGGCAAAAGAATTTAATAAACAAATATATTTACGAGGTTGATACAGATACAGGATTCATTCCATAACATGTGAGACAAGTTCAACATAAGCAATTATGTATTAAATTAATATAAATATGAGAGCAAGAATCTTATGTGCTGCATAAGAGAAACTTCTGCTGGGTTGTTAACAAGCTGTGGAAAAAAACCGGCACTAACTAAGATTGTTAAAATTACTGGCCAGCGAATACATACATAACCTCCCAAAGCTTTGCAGAAATGACACGCTGTCAAGAAATTATGGCAGATGATAAAGAGCTTACGTTATGTGTCTAAGAAGAGATCTACGTACATGATGAGGTAATGGTTTGAAAAATAACCTCACGACAAGAATTTACGAAAGGACAAAGGCCAGACTTTGAAGATAAAAGCATGGAAAATGATTTTAACCACATGTAAATAAAAATAGGTGATTATGTTCCTTGTTTAAGTGGAATGTTCATTACTTGGATAAAATGATTCATAGCGTTGCAAATATGTCTGCGGAGGTGAATATTATCAGAATCGAGAAAAATTTCTTCGGACTTCGAGATTCTGTCGTGCTCTTAACATATAAAATGGCAAAGGATAGACACGGAAGAGGGACACTTCTGCATTGCAACCTCCACGCAGATCTGTTGTGGCTAACATTCTCAGGAGGAAGGGATAAAATGAGGGAACCGCGGGAGGGTACAGGACACAGGTAGACAACCACAGAGTCGCGCGGAAGTTCCTATGTTGAAGAGTTCTTTATCCCGGCACCAGCCATGAATACTCCGGTGTCGATAAGTGTCGTCCCGTCCCCATGTGAAGACACACCGTCCAGTGCCAAGAATAGCATTTAAAATACACAAGCATGGGAAGCATACCTGAAAAATGATAAGGGCGTGCAATTATGGGAAATGATACAAACAAAAGTGTGATATGAATGTGAGCATTCGGCATTCGCCCAAGTGACAGGGAAACTACAAAGAATCCTTGAATGCTAGAACGACGGGAATCGAACGTGCGACTTCCCCAATGTGAATCGCACACTTTTCCGTGGTATCAAAGTGCTCGTTGCCCTTAACATACGCGTTATAGCATTTGTTTGTTTGTTTTTCACAATATATTTTCCTTAATCATAACATGGTGGCATTTCTCTGTCAAAAAGACTGGTCGTAGTCTACGATTTGCTTTTAAATTTTTACTAAAAATAAAAAATTGTGTATCATTATTTTCTACAGCTCTTTTCAGAAGTCTATCCGAAATAACCACACAGTAAATCTCTTCTCTTCTCGTTCGATGCTCAAAATCTGCAGAACTCTTTGTCTAATACGAATGAAAGTCGCCTTTGTGTGCCATGTTAGGTACAGAGAGGTGTATTCTTTTCTCCGCCTAAGGCTTCCACGGCGTCCTCCCTAACACACTTAACGTTGTACATAAATGCAAATCTATTATAGATTTGAGTTTCCTAGGTTTAGCTGGAAGCTTGGAATGTAAATCCTGCATTTCATTTTACGATCTTAAAGAAAACTTGAAGTATTTCATGAATAAAATACCTATACGTAGAATTTATAAGTTTATTAATATGGTACGAAGATCCTTGTTTTGTGTCGTGAAAGTGTTTCTGACACCTACCTTACATTTTACATTTATATAAGGAGATGTTCAAAATGTTATCCTCCTACGTAACTACAGGCCCTACGTCCACGTGTTGTAACTCTACGAAAACGATCCCAAATTCTTGCATCATAATTTGAAGGGTTTCCTAATACATAGTAGTAATACTAAATGTCCTCATAAATAAACATATATGGTTCTCACATCAAATAAGCATGGGGGCCATCAAATTAGCGCACTTTTATTTGTCCATCTGTGAGAAAACTTTCTATGCAGTGCATTCAAAAGTATGATTTGTAAATTTCATGATCACATAAGTTCGTTCGAGGTGCCACCAGAACAGATTCTTGGGGTTTTCCATTAAAGAAATGTGTTTAGTCTAAATAGTTCTTCCCTTTCGGGTGGAAGTGGGTACGCCAGTTAAGCACGTCAACTCATTCGGGAGGACTATCGACAACCCCG
The DNA here is from genome assembly GCA_030765055.1 of Mantis religiosa. NCBI lineage: Eukaryota > Metazoa > Arthropoda > Insecta > Mantodea > Mantidae > Mantis > Mantis religiosa. Next base: position 134,470,842 of record CM060955.1, on the reverse strand, counting down.
GCCAGGCTACCAGTGACCAAGCACATCATGCTGTTGGCTATCCTGGCTAGTACTGGAGGATGTCTTAAGCGACTTCCAATCCGCCTGGCCGGCTATACCGGCCAAGTGTACCTGATACCCACAGGTGTTGAGAACCACTCGATGTCGAGACCAACCTAATCCAAATAGCTCCCCTCGGAAGGGATTGAATGTTCGACCCGGCGTTCTTCTAATAACCTCAGAAGTATTAGGGCTCCCACCACAACAGCTGACGGGATCGTATCCCCCGATGAAGATTTTCATATGATTTCCGATCTAGACATAATTATTCGTTGGAATACTCCTCCTAATAAGCTGTAGAGCTCCGCCGTTGGGTTTATGGAACGTTATATTGTAGCAGCTTCAAATATCACACGTTCTTTCCATATACCTTATATCGGTATTTGCAAACTGGTAGAAATTGAGTTATGTATGGACGCCCTGTAACTGCATGGATCTAGTTCCCATTCTGTATTCGGCGTGAAGGACTGATTAATTTTTGCTCAGCCTTTACGACAAGGAGTATAAATTTACGACAAGGAGCACCTGTTTACTTCCTTTCAGAACGAAGCCGTACTAAAGATATCATGCAGCGCCCTCCACCGGAATTTCAACGCACGACCTCGCCATGGATTAGCATGTTATCCCAACCATGCAGGGCTGGCCCAGCTTAGATCTGCCTGCTATGCGAGGAATCGTGGGATCAATTCCTTGCTGGGAGAAGGAGGGGGAGAAATTTTAAGCCGGTCCTCCTGACCGTCTGTAGCTGTAGCTTCTAGTTTTGGTGCCTTATGATGTAGGGTGTTTGTTTGCATGTAAATATTAAAAGGTGTAATTAATGGAAGAACAAAATGGGGAAAGGCACACTGCTAGTGAGTACCCTAGTGAATGGACGGGTCTTCTAATCATCTGCGAGAAGTAGGATGTTCTCCTGAAGATTATTGTAACGAAGGTTAAAACTTGAAGGTCGAACCAAACATTTGTGGCTGTATGTTCTAATAAACGTTTTCATTGCCTTCATATGGAAACGTCATACCTCAAATGATACCCTTTCTTTCCAAGCACCTTTAAATATGCTTACTTACCTGTATGATTGCATATTGATGTATCAAACTGTTTAAAAATTCTAATTCTGACACTCCAGTTATATCATTATATGGCAGGTGCATGAAAAATTGAAAAGAAAATTACCAAAAAATGTTCGGTGCAATAATATGTAAGGATTTAAAATCTTCGTTTTGATAGAAAGAAAAGGCGGAAGAGTTGCTCATGCCTCCGTGTGTGAGTTGTGGTTTACCATAATTCTCAAAAGAACCGTTTCAGTAAGTGATATTGGCAGCACTGGTTTCAAGATAGGTCAGTGTGATCCGCTTATATGAGCATAAAGGCGTGCCCTAGAAGAAGGGGAAATTTATTATACATAATTAGCACTTACAATGTGGAAGCTATCCGCTTCGTGTATTACTTACTTTTTATTCGCTAAGCATTACAAACTGGCGTGCTAGGTCACCGACCTGCTTTACTTGAGCTCTTATAAAATGGTATCCCTGAGATCGAGCCAGTTTGTTCCGGTAAAGTATTCGGGAGGTCCCCGTTTCTATTACCGTCGACTACTCACTCTGGCCTTAGCTTTCGCCAGTCAGTAGATAAATTCCTGGGTCACTTCTCTTTACCATGATTTTCGTTTCCTTCTCATATTTTGAGTGTTTTAGGTTTCGCGGGTTGATGCGGTGTGAGGCAGATGGTGTGTATTCTTAATCTAAATGGCAAAATTATTTCCAATGGACGCTGAAGTGTCTCTGTACAGCTCTAGTAGTGAGAGGGCTCTTCGAGGCAGGAACTATTAAGAGATTTCTGCGTGTCTCTGTGCCCTGTGGCCTTGAGCCTATATTAGTATCTTCTAGAAAGTGGCAGGTCATCTCACAGGTCGCCATGTGTGGGGGCTTCCTTCATTGTATACCCTATACACTATAAATTCTGTTACATCCATTGATACTCAATAACAAGTTTGTAAACCACCATTCGAAACCATTAATTAGAGGTGTCCTATTACAAATGCAATATGACATGCACAAGACACGATGAATGTAAACACCGAAATGAGGAAGCCATGTCAGCGATCCCAGCAAGGCATGAAACATGTGTATGTACATATGTGTAGTGATCCATCACTGTAGCCAACAAATGAATAAACGGAAAACAAAATAATGCGAATAAAGTGCCCATTGTAGAGTAGGAGAACAAACATTTTGCTATGTGTGTTAGAGAATCAGTGAAACAAATCTGGTATTTCAGAATCGTGTTTGCTAAATTGTTATGATACGTATGCATCTTTTAAATTATTAATGACAGTTGCTCTCAGTGTCACTCACAAAGTGCAGCATTTAATCCAACAGAAAAGCTGAACTATGAAATCAATTGCAATACTGTAAAATTGGTGTAGTGTTAGATGGATATGATAGGTACATATTTCCTCTTTTAGATGCCTATGTACATTTGGATTTATTGCAATTGCCAATGAAATTTATATTTCTAATTTCTGTAATCTTCGTTTTCTAAATCATCTTGCTTTTATAATTAACCGTTTCTGCGGATTCGTCGCTCTTCTTTTTAATTTTTGACACATTTAAATAATGAATTTTAAATAAAAAGTGGTGTCTTTTTTCTTCTGTCAGCAGAGTATGTGCATCTAAAGCGTTCCCATGTAGATAATACTACAATTTACAGCAAAGTCAAGCAACACTCTACAAAATAATGTGGACGTGGTAAATAATATGTATGTAAAGCCATTTAGTTTTTCACATTGCGAAGACCTGACCGTGGATGTTAATGGATAAGGATATTACATGGCCAGATCTTGCACGATGGGAGCTCTTAGATGCAATTCGCATACTTTGCGGAGAGGTTGGGATTTCCTGTATGAAGGTTCAATTACATTACAAAATACTGAAACTAAAATTTAGACATGAAAGGTTTACTATAATGATAGGAAATACACAATTGGCCACATGGCCGGTTACCTTACAGTGAGCGGACCTAGGTCCGTCAACGTACAGCATTGGCACACGAAAGAGAGACGAGGCCTTCTACATGCTTCACTAGAGAGAGGAAGAGGTCACATGACATGATGTTACACGCACAACTCTAGTCAAATGATTACCCAACATAATGTTTGAATTAAACAAAACAGTCACTTGTGATAATATAAGGTTTACATTCTATTTTAAATGTTGCATCGGTAGTATTTTTGTAACTCTATGACTTAATTGGCTTTAATAATGCAATATTTATATGCCGGGATTAAATGAATAGGGACATGAAGGCAGTTCTTTAAATTAACATAAACTGTGAAATAGTTTTTATTGCATATTTCTTGAGTTAGACTAGATTAGAGGTACTCAAACCTGGAACATGTGCTCCCTTCCCCTACATACGTTATGTTATCCTCACCAGTAATCAAGGCATGGAAGTCAGACCTAGTAGTCAGAGGCGATGAATATGTACACTTTTCATTTCCTGTACGTAAGAATGACACCGCAGTGCCAGCCCGCCTCGGTAGCGTGGTGGTAGAGTGTCTGCCTTACGTTCAAGAGCTCTCGAGTTCGAATCTCGGTCAGGGTGAGTTACCTGGATAACGTTTTTCCGGGGGTTTTCCTTATCCTGAAAGACGAATGTCGGGTAACTCTAAGCTCTATGGACCCTGGGCTCATTTGAGCATCATTTCACCCATTCCATTCATCGTCCGATATGACTTAACGTTGGAGGACGTAAACTTACAACAACAATAACAACCGTAGTGCCCTTTCTGGAACTTGGTAACCACGCTAAATGTGTCATTCGATCGCAGCGTGTGGAACGAGGTGACTTCAACTTATCCGCTCTTGCTTAAATTAAGCACCCCTTGACTTGATCGACTATACAGTGGACTTGAACTGGGTGATATTTGCCTATATTCGTTTTCAGAATTTCTTAGTGTTATCATTGAGTCTTGGGAGTTACATGGAACAGAAACTGTTCGCTCGTTAAGGATGTGTCGGTAGAATATTCATTGTTACAAAAGCTTCATCTTACTCTTCCTTAGGTGTACGAATTAATTCTACCTAAATTTCTGTTCGTAGCACATCGGTTACAATTATATCGCGATATTTAAGCTTAAAAACAAAAAAAAGTAGTTCAACAACGACGTGCGTTGAGTAAAAACAGTTGGACGGAGTGGAGATGCAATGAATGGGCATTCGTGTAATTTTTTGTGCCATTTTCAGCTCTGACTGGTTCTGTTACAATAATGCAGGCCAAATTTGCGACAACTCTGCCCAGTCTCAGGTCACTGCCTGGTCCCATTCTAGACAATCTGCACAGTCTTAAAAGTGTTTCGTTTTTTCATCATTACTTTATTAACCACCTGAATAGCACTTATATAATTACTACATATCGATGAGGCACATTCGCATTAGTTCCTCTATGCAGTGTTCTCCGAGACAAAATCTTACAAAATCTCATTCTTTACTCCTTTCACATCAGTCGACATAACGGAATGATTTTATTACAAATTTCGTTGCAGATAAAAGAGAAACATAGATGCAGCCAATTTCCTTATGATCAGCTCGCTAGACACTTTGCATAACCATCAGAACAATAAGAAGGCAATAACGGTCGTGAAATAAAAATAAGTCCAATTTTTTCGATTTGTAACTCTTTTGAAAACATTGGTTTACTAACAGTATTTTATTTACTACATATATTCCATTTTTACCCTCACAATGGAATCAATAACAGTTCAGACAAATAATAAATAATATCTCTGAAATTTAAAATGCAACAAAACTCTTTATTTGAAATAAATTACGAGATATCCATGTTTGTGTAATATGCTCTTGAAATCTCATGAGGATTACAAGTTACAAAACATTTGACCAAAATGAAGAGAATGTTAACGGACTATTTGTAAATTATTTAAGGTATATAATTTATTTTATGCAAATACCTCATGGCAGATATTATAAATAAATTACACAAATTTGTAAAGAAAGCATCAGTTATTCGTGTTTTAATTGACAAACCCTCCAGAACTAATTTTGTGACGTGTCCATCACAGCCTCAGCTGGTAAACAGCCCAGGCTGATTTTTCACAAATTGTTGTAAGCTATTTATAATATTTGTATTGCTTCACTGTCAGGAGCTTTAGCTTTTTATAAAATCTCCTGGCATTTTAACCAAAATTGTTAAAGGTAAGTTTGATAAATTTTACATGTAATTTTGTGTCCTATCCCTGGAATATATTGAACTTAAATGCATGTTTGGTAGTTAACCATCTTTAAGTTATGCTATACAAGGAAACGTGTATTATTGTTTTGTTTTTCTGAATAAGCAGAGACCTTTGGATTTAAATTTGATGTTTTAAAGCCGTGTTAAACAACGTCATGGTCTCAAGCCATCTCATGTGGAGAAAGAAAAAATTATATAAGCAGCAGTCACACTAACACAATTAAATCAACGGCATTAACCTGCATGGTGCTAAACTTCTTGGAACTGGTCATTGGAATTCCATTTGCAGAGTTTGATTTATAGTCCTAACGTCCGCAGTAAGTTATCGCTCTGAGGATCCGACTGGAATAATTTGATTCACCAGGAACGTTCTCAGCTTGTTCCCAGCATAATAATTTTGCTCCATTCAGAGCAAAGCGGCAGGAAGTCCTGATGTGGTTATGCAGAGTCACACAGGTGTCACTTCTGTATCGTTCTTGCTCGGCAGGTATCAAAAGCATATCATTTATCTCGCCAGGCAAATCTAGAAAAACAGGAATGCAAAACCGATTAGTAGCCCATGTTTTGTGAATTAGTAGCCAGCTTCAGACAGGATGGCTCGTATGCTGATCATCATCAGATACAGGAAGTGCAGAAGTTCATGGTATATGAAGGTGGGCCGTACCGAAGGCTCCAACGAGGTGCATACACAAATAGATTTGTTAAACTGCGCGTGTTTTAACTGCAAAGCTTTCAAGACAACTATCAATTACCATAGATTTTTCAGTGAGGTAAACGATTTGAAGTTTCTGCCAGGTTTTAACTGCGTTATACGCCTCGAAAGCTAACGAATGATAGAAATAATATAACACGAATAAGGCTCGATTCAAACAGACCAATCTCCTAAATATATAAGAAACAATATGTATCTGATTTTCCTTTTTTATCTTATTTTAATGGCGAAACAATGTGCTGTATATTTCGAACCTAGAAAGTCTTTACTACTTAGTTAATAAATAAGTGAAATTTCGGATTTACGTGGCTTATATAAGTCCACCCAAATTATTGAAGTTCTCTTTTTATGTATTTAGTATTAAATTTGGTATATAGTCAAAATTTTAAAACAACTTTGTGTGCAACTTTTTATAAAACTTTTTGTCTCTTAAAAGTTTTTGTTTTCAATTCTCACTGAAAGGAAAACTTTGAACTCATTCTTAAAAACAATTTATTTCAAACATCAAAACAATGGCACTACATGTGTGTGGTATAACCGGATCTTTAACAGAGAAAGAGTGAACTGAAGCCGATTTTCAGTTGTTTTACACCTGTACTTCAAACAATGTGGTTGCTCCAATAAAACTGACTTTTGCTATTCGGTGTAACCGCGAGTAAGTTGAAAATAAATACATTAAGAAGGAAGTATTAAATGAGCCACGTTCTACTAGTCAGTTTGAAGGAGAATCACTAAAACCTTTTCCTTATGACTCTATCCAGCACAAGCACGATTTTGATATGACACTCGTAAATCAACTAACAACCACTTTTAGCCTTTTCATAAACTACAAGCTTAGATGAAAGAAAGCTCAACTACTACACATCCCCCTGGTAATTGATAAAATTTGAATGACATTCTGTGAAATAAGGAGGTACGTCCAGAAAGTAAGTGCTGTTTGATAATACAATTAAATTGTGTACAGATACAGAAAAATTATTTATTGCACAAAATTCTAAAACTCTTAAACTACCTTTCCACATAACTGCCAAAATTTTGCAAGCATTTGTTATAGTGAAGCACAAGCTTTTGTATACCTTCTTCATAGAAGTTTGCCGCCTGTGCCTTCAACCAGTTGGAAACATTTTCTTTCAGCTCTTCGTCATTGTTGAAGTGTTGACCGCCAAGGAAAGATTTGAGATGCAAAAACAGATGAAAGTCGCTAGGAGCGTCTCAAGGCTGTACGGGGGGTGGTCATACACGTCCCAGCCAAATCCCTATAGGGTGTTTTTCGTCGCATTTGCAGTGTGTGGTTCTGCGTTGTCGTGAAGAAACAACTCCTTTTGACGTCGCAAATTTGTCGATAAATTTCAGTTGGTTTCACTTTCCTAGCATTCAGAAAACCAATCACAGACCTGATTTCACAAGCGGCGGGATTTTCAATCAACACCGACATTGTAAATAAGCACAAAAAAGCGTACGTGGCTGACAGTGATCTCACAATGGCACACGTTTTTTCTCCTTGATACAGAGCGTCTACCGCGCATGTGCGGAACTGCGATTGCAGCGCTGCAGCGGAGATAAATTGAAACAGAACTTACTTTCTGGACTCCCCTTGTATTAAAAATCCTATTGAACGTAATACAGTAATCTTAATTAACAATTATACCCAAAGGAAACGACGTAGATGGAAATTTTAACTTTATTACATCATAATCACATACGTTTTGGCAGTACTTCATTTCAAGTACACAGTACAGCTTTTTTTTTTAATTTACGTCCTCCAACGTTAAGTCATATCGGCGGTGAATGAAATGGGTGAAATGATACTCAAATGTGTCCAGAGTCCACGGAGCTTAGAGCTAACCGACATTCGTATTTGAAGATAAGGGAAAACCTTGGAAAAAACCTTATCCACGTAACTCACCCTGACCGAGATTCGAACTCGGGACCTCTTTAACCTGAGGCAGACTCGCTACCATCTACGCTAGCGAGGCGGGCATCGAACAGTTTGAGATAACGGAAGGCTCGAATGACCAATTTCCCGACAGTGGCGATGACGATAATATCTTATATATCATCTAATACATTTGCTGAATCTTTTATTGTAAAAATTATCTAGAAGGAAATAGAAGGGTGACGTATATTTGCTGGCGTCAAGTTATTGAAGAAAAAGATAAGCATGTGTATGGGCCATTGACCGGGGCAATTTTATTCAAGATTTAGGTTAAACGTGACAAAAAGAAAGAAAATAAAAACAGAGATAAATTGTATCTGGTTAAGTAAGTAAATCTGGTCTGTGTTTTGTGTACTTATACAATAAATTGACAGTTCCTCTGGGTAGTAATTATATCTCAACATGTCAGTCTTTTTCTAGCTCTACTTAAAATGTTTCTGTGAATTTTTTCGCTGTTCTTCCACTGTGCACATTCTGACAAAATATGTAAGTCTTAATCCCCAACTCAAAATGCAGAGATTCTTGCTCTAAAATCGTCAGTCATTATCTGTACCCTTTAATCCACCAGTAAAGATCGTGACATTTCAGATCTTTACTTTCTTCAAGACTGCCGCTTTAACCCGATTCGAAAAGCATCTGGGAAGTTCTTAATATCTATCAGGATAAAGTGGAGGCAGTTTCTCTTCATGGTGCAGCAAAGCAGGTGTTCAGAATGAAATGCTTCCTCGGCGAAACGCTTCAACACCCTTGTACTTAACATATACTTAAGAAATGAATTTATACTTTACACCTAGCAAGCTACTGAATTTTTATGTGCACTGTGGAGAGTAAATTTTTCGCCTTAATAGCCAAGCAGTTCCCGCCTCTGATTCGCCAGAGCCATTCAGCCTTTGAAGGTCATACTCAGGAGGTTGCGGCCGACTCTCATGCGAGATGGCTATCATAAGCATACGAAAACAGGCTTTGTCAACGTGACAAGGTTTTGGAGCTACACACATTAATTGAGTGTGAATAGTTCGATGTTAGAATACAGCATGCTTTAACACTAACGGAAGTGCCTCACACATTCACAACATTAAGCACCTTTAACGTACGTTCATGCATGGTAGGCACAGTGTGTGATGTGGTGCAAGTAACAAACACCTTTTGCTTGCTAATAAATCTTTTGACATAGGTCTGTGGCTTTTAAGCACACTTAAAAATAATCATGTGGTCGGATTTGAAGTCGCGACTTTGGAATCTGTGTGCCACTGACTAATCAATTGAGTTTTGGTTTATGCTACAGTTTCATTCTGTAGGCTCATCTCAGTCAAACAAGTCTTAAGTTAAATACGACCTTTCTTTTCGGGCAGCCAGCCAGTTGAAAAGACGATCAGATATCAACGTTTCGGGAGTGTGCATCTCTCCCATCATCAGGATATTTATAAAATTTTACAGCACAAAATGAAATACTGGATATAACACAACTATAAACAAAGACAAAACACTATCAAAATTCGCATTACTGAACAAAAGACTCTTTTCACTAAATTAAATGTCAGGTCAGGAGATGGCGTGAGTATAGAAAATTGTGTCAAAGAAACGTAACTACTTAACTTGATTATAAACTGTATTGATCTTTGCTTCTTCATTCGATGGATTTCCATTTTTAAGGCCGGTTTCCAAGAGGAGCTGAACTGAAATCCAGCATCACGATTAAGCGTGCTCCTTTCAGAGGAAATCGCCAACGCCTCCTTAATTCTCCGCTCCCTGTAACTGTTGCATTTTGCCAAGATGGTCGTCTCCCGAAAATTGGCTCTATGGTCGTTATCAAAACAATGCTCTGCCAGCCCAGATTTTTCAGGCTGCATTAAACGAATGCTCCGTTCATGTTCGATTATTCTAGTAGCGATGGTCCTTCCGGTTTGTCCTATATACGGTGTCCCACACTCACAGGGAATGCGGTACACTCCCGGAACTTGGAAGTCCAGTTTGTCTTTCACTGGTCTCAACAGATGTTTAATCTTCGGAGGTGGCTTGTGGATGGTCCTGATGTATTTGGCGAGAATTCTGCTGATTCTGCCGGATATGTTACCGCTAAACGGGATGCAGGCTGTAGCGGTAGGCTCATCTGACGCTTGCTGTATTAGAGGTTTCCCTTTCCTAGCATTGGTGATCTTAGGTTGCTATTAAACAGAAACTGAATTATATATAAGTATGAATAGTTGGAATGCTTAATTTATAAGAGTACTCACTCAACTTTGTGATATTCATCTTTCCAACTTGTAGTTGGAGCAGACTTCACTGAAGATGACCCAAATTTAAGATCGAAAAGCTTTTACAGGAAACATGAACATCAAACCGTTGAGCGAGTACTCTTATAAATCAAGCATGCCAGCTATTCGTACTTATATATGAAATATATCTCACTTTTAGTACTTTGACAATTCTTCTTAATAAGAAACTAAATCACTTAGTCACGGTGTAAAAAGTAGTACCAATCATGTAGTGACCATGACCTCCCTTTTGTACTATTTTACAACTATGAACAACTAAGATATCTGAGTAGATACAAGTTGACATAGGTAATTACTATAAATTACTCTCATTGTCTAATTGTGCGATTAGTGAAGTCCAGTGTTCGTTACTCCAGCGAGGTAGGTCACTAACAAAGTGAAGCTGACTATTAATTATTTTTTTAATATTTTCACTTTCAACAATATTTGTATCTGAAATAGGATCTAATTCTGGGCATGAATTAAAAATTATTGCTTTATTAATTTAAAAATTGAATAAAGTTTTGTTATTGCTATTATTTTTGTTATTGCTGCTTTCTTCGAGTACACAAATGAGTGGTTTCACGTACACTAATAACTGTACGAAACTCTCTCTAAAAGTACTGAAAGCTGTCTTCATGTATGCTAACGGCCCTTATGCACCTACTCAATGTAACGAGTTTCGCAACTCAATCAACAAAAATTGCACATGTGCAAGCAGTTTCGCCAGAATATAGCGCCCGCTGGGCTTCGTATAATGTGAGAAAGATAATTTTACCTTGGCGGTAAAAGGGAGGTCTTGGCACGATCAAAGATGACCCCCCATATTGTTGACGATAGTGTCTGGCACTTTTTGATGAATGTGGTACCTTGCGCCCCATAATCGCTTATTGCGAATTCTTGGATCTTCTACTTTCTCTGCGGAAACCTTATCATTCTATCCACTCTCACAGGATACACAACTTTCGCATGTTGATTGCATGTGCCATAAATCCCATTTCGCATTTTAGCAACCATATCCCAAAAGTAACACAAAAGCATTACTGCTGCACCTAACCTTCTCAAGCCTTCAGCTGTCTCTCTCTACAAACATATGACGAATGAATACTTTTCTTATGACATCAGAAATACAAAAAAGTAGTAAATATATTGTAATACAACTGTGATATGTGTATCAGTAAAGTACGAAGAAGAGTTTGAAGATACTTCTGAAATTCTCCAAAACCCTTAACACATATGGATTGCATACTATTTTGTATAGGTAAACATTAGAATAAGTAAATATGAAATCATTACAATTTTACAAGCAAATAGAAATAAATTGGGGATGAGAACGATATGTAGATTACTGCAAAAGGAAAGAGAGAGAGAAGGGTTAGCATGGATGAGAACAGGAATAATATTTCTAAGAGGGATAAGAGGTAGGGAAAAGGGAATTTGTGAATTGTGTGGAGGAAAAGAAAGCATAGAACATTATGTACCAGAATGCGAGGAGGTTGCAATATGGAGAAAAAAGGTTTGAGGAAAAAAATAGGAGAAAGTAGAGAAGAGGATAGTAGCTTTAAAAATGTTAACGGGCAGGGAGGTAAAGAAGGTAAGAAGTATTGGTGAGTTGCAGAAAATAAAAGAAAAATGGGCCAGAAATGTACAGAATATAAGAAAGGAAGATGAGGGGGAAGAAAGGGACTAATTAAGTAATCAAGGAGGTATGGAGATTAAGCGCTGCCTGGCAGAGTAGAAGACCAGGGTGTCATGTAAGCCAAGGTAGCAACAAGGTAAAGACAAATAAATGTAGCCAAAAGTTGTAAATTGTAAAATTTTGGAATATGCAAAATAAATATATCATATCATAATAAGTAAACAATAAAAAGTACTTATATAAAAAATTAATAACAATGTGAAAACAACTCAAAACATTACGTCACAAATGTCATGAGTTTGTCAAGCTAGTCAAGGGAAAATCAAAGAGGCGGAAATGTGAACTAAACTGTAATAGAAGACATTGGGGCAATTATACTGGACCTGTATCTATAGAGAATAAAGAAATGCTGTCGTCCAAAGACCCTATCGTTAAGAAAATTCAGATTCGCAGAGTTCACAATTGATAAAAATATCGTAACAAATGACAACATGAAATCGTACTAAAGTCACTTTATTTGTTGCCAAAACAGCACAGCACGTAAATTTATTTTCACTTTTACAAATAAGCAGAGCACACACGGCAATGCTGTTTCTTTATGCCTCTGTTGCACATGCCAACTCGCGCTGCTCGAAGCTTCCCGATGCTCACTGGTCACAAACTTGAATACTCTTAAGTGCTTTCCGATTCTCGATATTCGATTCTCACACTAACTCATAACATATAGCTGACTAAGGGTAGCTTTTGTGCTCTGTTTTACATATAAGCGTGAGTCATGGAATAAATGTTCTAGAAGCCAAAGCTCCTGGAATCGATGAATAGAACGTGGAAGTGAATATTCTAGAATTACCGAAATTGGACGGTTTGAAACATCAGCGCCGTAATACAGAGTCATATATTTCCACATCGATACGTCACACAATAACACTCCTCTCGGCGTCAAATAACAAAGATGCTGGTCTGGGGTGACTCATATTTAATTTCATAATGCGGTAGGCATTTGCTGCCGTCGTGACAATGCAATTCATTAAGCACAAATAAATGTTTTTCTTCTATGGCAACCTTTCAATGTCTAAATTAATTTAAGTACACAGACGTTCAAGAAACTTAAAAGATGGACCTGGGGAAGCATTCAGGAAAGTATTAGTTAATCTTTTTGTGATTTATCCAAGTGAACTGTAGTAAGAGGATCATAAATCTGATGAGATGGGTGTTTTTTGTAATTTACGTCCTCCAACGTTAAGTCATATCGGACGATGAATGGAATGGGTGAAATGATGCTCAAATGAGCGCAGGGTCCATAGAGCTTAGAGTTACCCGACATTCGTCTTTCAGGGTAATGGAAAACCCCGGTAAAAATCATATCCAAGTAACTCACCCTGACCGAGATTCGAACTCGGGACCTTTGAACGTGAGGCAGACGCGCTACCATCTACGCTACCAAGGCGGGCTGAGATGGGTGTATGGTTCCCTATGAGAGGGTCCCATTCTAGAGGTCACATATTTGATTCCTTTTGCGTTGGTCACTCTGAGCTTGGCTCTTACTGGTTTACCCTGGTCAGCAGGAAAATATTGGAGCAGTTCCTCTCCTACAATGAGTTTACAATTGACTGCTTTCATCTGTTTCAGCTGTCGTATGTTTCAAGGTTGTGGAACAAGGTGACGGTGGTGACTACGTTGTGATAGAACGGTAGACTTTTTTTGTAATTTTACGTCCTCCAAATTTAATCCATATCGGATGGTGAATGAAATGGATGAAATTATGCTCAAATGTATCCAGGGTCCATGGAGCTTAGAGCTACCCGACATTCGTCTTTAAGGATAAAAGAAAACCCCGGAAAAAGCCTTATCCAGGTAACTCACCCTAACCGGGATTTGAACTCGGGACCTCTTGAATGTGAGGCAGACACGCTACCATCTCCGCTACCGAGGCGGGCGACGTTTAACCTGCGAGTATAGCTTCCGGAACCCCCGAGTTGATCATGCAGGCAAACAATAGGAGTGGTGCCATTCAGGAATCGCTACAGACCTTGTCGTCTGTTTCTGGTCGACCTTCTTGTATTTACCTTATTCCTTTTTAACAGAGATCACGTAAGACACAAAGTTCTAGTAATAATCTACATAAGATGCTGAGCTCCAGTGATTGGCGACTCCACCCGACTAAATGGCCAATAGATGTCGCCTATTGTGTGCGGTAGCCTGTAATCTACTAATTTAACTCTATTCCTTGTAGTATTGCCTAATAATATAATTTCATTAACATCATATACATTTATGTACGTCCTTTCTACTCTAGCGGCAACATGCTGGCATCTGTTTTCCAACGTCGCAGGTTCAAACCTGGTTGAGAATGATGGATTATTTTCGAGCGTAAATTGTCCGTAGGATGGCCTTTTAGGAAGGGAAGTAAAGCCGATGGTTCCGTGTCGTAAATTGATCACTATTAAAACAACTTTAGGCCCGATAAAGAACTAAATTATGTGATCGTTCACGCCCAATATAGAATGGAACGCTTGAGATCCATAACAGTTAATCTTTGCCTCGCCAAGTGGTAGGTAACTGTGGAACGTCCACATTAACCGAAAACGACCTTGCCTCTCTGCCTCTGCTGTCGCCCTAAGCACTTAGGTCCATCACTCTTTTTAATACTCTTAGGAATTCAGGCTTGTAGAAGGACTTTGTTACAGAAATGTTGCTTTATTGTGTGTCATATTTCTTTAAGCTCTCAGATAACAATCTAATAATACTATTTGTTTCCAAACTTGTACTGGGACTCAAAAAAACTGGTTAAATAGTTTTAAAACCTTTTGTTATTTCTTCACTTCAAGCAGTGGATCAATTTCCCCTTCCTTACAGACTTTAAATAAACCCAAGATGAGGGAAGAACTGCGGAAGAATATGTTTTATTTTGTTCGAATTATTTCATTATTTTTACATTTGTCCTTGTGGTGTAACATTGCATTTGTCCTTTTAGTGTAAAATTAATTAAAGTTATGTTGATGATATATAAGGGCGCTCAACTACGGCGGTCAACAGCGCCCTTTAAAAAAACTAGTCATGGCAAATGCCAGATATAAAACTTTCTAAAAACTATACAAGTATAACAAAACCTATTAAAAATACACGTACATAAAAAATCAGTCAAAACCTACTAAAAATTTCGTTCACCTTTTTCACCTTTTTTTTTCACCTTTACACCGATACGGGTCTCCACGCACGGCCTACACGTGGATGGGCCTGTTGACCGTCTCCCTCAACCACGAAGAGGAGCCCACACGAGGGAGACTGTTGGCTCGGGACCCCGGGTGCGCCAAACCCGTACCTACCGAAGTAGGCCCCTGGGGGGGTTAATTAAAGTTATTGTTGTTGTACTATACATTAATTAAAGTTATTGTTGTTGAACTATCTATATAGAACTGACTGCCCACCTCCGTAGCGCAGATGTTAGCGTATATGTCTTACGTTTAAGAGGTCCCGAGTTCGAATCTTATTCTTGTGAGTTATCTGGATAAGGTGTTTCCGGGGTTTTCCTTTATCCTGGAAGATGAATGTCAGGTAACTAAGCTCAATGGCTTCTGGACTCATTTGAACATCATTTCACCCATTCCATTCGCCTTAGAACATGACAACGTTGGATGATGTAAATTTAAAAACAAAAATGACAGGTGCTTTTTTATTGGGAAAATATAAGCTAAATACAGTAAATTTATGGTGCCCGCATTGTGCCATTATAGAATGAAAGCAGTGCCCAAATGGCATGATTCTCCATAATGTAGGTACGTGTATATTTTGGTGTTGTATTCAACTGCATTCTAATGTCCTACTTAAAATGATAATATTTTTGCCATTATACGTGATTAAGAGTCCACTATGTAATTATTGGAAAACTCATCAAGAAAATTATAGTGTACGGAGACGAAGCACCGACTTCAGCTTCTGGTTATAGAATTGAGACTACTAACATAGTTCTGTCACGTTTGCAGTTGAACCACCCGTATGATCATTTAACTCTTGTTTGGATCATCTAGCGCCGCGTGTTACTCGTAAAATTGTGAGTGACTTTTAGCATAGTGGATTCAACATCTGTATGGCAACTCAAGACTGAAGAATTGGTCAATGTGTGTATGTGTGTGTATCTTTTTGCATTCCCTGCGCTTACCCATATTAAGGAATTTTGTCAAAAATTTCGTAGCAAGTTTTAGCCAGAAATGTACTTTTCAAGACTTCCTAAATCTCAAAAGAACCTTTTAGAAAAAGGTACGTGTGTCTATGATCTTTTTAATTATAATTATTTACGTCTGTACCGGTTGTTTTGGTTTAGATCCCAAGAATTATAAAATTATTGAATCGAAATACAAAATTATTGAATCGACAAGGTCATGTTGAAATAAGATAGGAAATTGTTAAAATTCAGTAGGTCATGAGATGATGCAACATGCAAGTGATATGATGTGAATGTTTTACCATTGGTAGTTTTAAATGAGATTGCGTAATGTGTGACGTGGACCAGTAAAACTTAAGTTTGATTGGTAGTGATGGCAACGAGTGAAGGAAAGATGAATAATTTTGGTAAAACAGCTAGAAAAGAAGGCGTTGTTTGATGGAAGAACTTTATGGTGAACAGACGTAAATTCAGTGCCGCGACGAAACCTTGTAAGAGAGTTAATATCAGTTTTCTGTTAATTTTAATCCAGGTATGCAATATTATTGTCAAGTTTTATACGAAAAATTGTATAAATAATACAAATTAAATTGAACACCTTGATCTTTTAAAAGCAAAAAAATTAATGGTGTCGAAGTTTAAGTTTATTTAGAAAATTTAACCTTTTCACTAGCAATCACATTTGAAAATACAAGAGTTCTCATAGACAAGCAGATCCGGAGATTTCTTTGTGTACAGCGATACATCTGAGTGCCAGATCTGAACCAAAGATTCAGATCAGAAAGAAGTACCCAGCTCGTTGCTTCATCGTCATCCCAGAGGGCTGAATACAACCCACAACCCTAGATACTACGCGGGACGACATTAGGTGGGAATAATCCCGTTCCAGATGATCACTGCAGACTCCATCATGCCATCATCACCTTTACTCTAGTTACACGTCTTCCAGTGTTAAGTCATATCGGGTCATGAATTGTTGAACTGAATGCTCAATGAACCCAGGGTACACAGAGCTTAGAGTTACGCAACATTCATCTTGTACAACAAGGTGGAACCCGGAACAAAGCCTTATCCAGAGGACTCACCCGACGGGGAATCTAACTCGAAACCTCTTAAACGTGATGCGGATACACTACCAGCTACGGTAGGAGGCGGGCTATGTATGTGTGTGTGTTTAAACAATGTGGCTTAAAATAGTGCTTAAACACCCAACAACTTAATATACAAGTTCCTCATTCAAGCTCGTCACTTTCCAAGGATGCGGGATCATGATTAAAAACTCAGCCCACACTAGTACTCATTGTATACGTGGTATTTTTATTTTTATTTTTATTTTCCCTGAACTGATTTTAAAATATTTAATTACAGAACCATACATATTTTGCGTGACAAGTAACAGCATATCTGGAATTGTCTGTATTTTTCCTTTGGAAATATTATGGTAAACAAGTGGATTCGTTATGTTATAGTGCATTATGTGAATGTTACAGATTTCCTGATTGACTGTAATGCGTAGTACCAAACTTTGGAGTCCTTGGCTCACATGGTTCCTGTGTATAAACAACTTGTTACAAATTGTTTCCCAACCTTTTAATCTTTTCTTTGCTTTTATAGTAGTAGTAACGAAATTAATTCATTGCAGATGTTTAATATATTTAACATGCTTATTCATTCAGAATTTCTTGGCATAAAAGCAAACTTATTTGTCTTATTCAAACTATAGGCAAAATAATTGCAATGTTAATCGAAAATTAAGAGTTATTGAACGAGTTTTTCTAACATTTCACCTTGGAAGCCTGCTATTTGCCTTAGTGTGTAGAGTGGCAAGTCTATAAGCTGTTACATGCCTTTATACATAGGGACTGTGTTATGTGAATAAAACTAAATTGACTCTGGTGGAGTGGATTGTGAATTCATGTTTGTGTCCGTACTACTCATTTCATCACAGACCCCCCCCCCCCCCCCCCGCATTTTCATCACTGTTTCCCATTCTAGCTAGTGTGTGTGTTTTTTTTTTTTTTTTTTAATTTCCTTGTTTTTTGCCATTTACGCTTCCACGCTTTACTGTTTTTCTTTTCCTGTTGTTTTAACACATGTACACAATCCATGCACAAGACGGGACTGGAACCCACGATTCTCTATGCGCCGGAACGCCACAGACATACACTCCAGCGACCAAGGCAACGAGTATTGGCTAGCTATTGGTTACTGAGTATGTTTCCAATTATTGTTGTGAAGAACATCACGCCGCGATTATTTATATGAGTTTTTCCTCGTTATGTAATCACAGAATTTTGTTTGAGAAAGATTCTTAAAATGCAGAACTAGACACTGTTGTTGGGTAACAGAAAAGTGCCTAGCTTATAGGCAATCTCAGATTTATACCTTTTTGCCAGAACAACGAGAATTTGGTTAAAAAGGAAAGCATCTCTAAATGAAATACTGTTCATTTTATCAGCAAAGGTTGGGTAGTAAATTCCGTTATGTAATTTACTTGGTACTAAATATATAAAATGAAGATTCTCTTCAAACTCTCCCTTCTCCAAAATGACATTTAAAAGGGTAAATGTCCTTTATTATTCAAAGTAGCAGTGCGGCCTCTATGATTTTGATTCAAATCATATCGTTGTCCTGTTGATATGGAAAATGAAATACATATCTTAATTTTTCTTTGAATAGCCTGAGAAGATGCTTTCATATTTGCTGAATATTATGACACTATGAGAGATAAACAACAACTTTCAAGAGAAGATATTGAGTTCATCGAAATGCAAAGTGTATGTTAAATTATTATTATTTTGTAGCTGATGTTATTTGTTTTTCTCGTATTTTAAGCTACACACTTTTGGAATGGTGTGCTTGTTCTTTTGTTTCGGATTAGGCTATGGAAAGGGAAACCAAAATATGAAGCCTATCACACACATTACAGTGAACGTCTTACTTTCTGTTATCACTTGCCAATACCGAAATTTCATCGGAAAGTCGCATTTTGAAACTTCCCAAAAAATATTTATGTAAAAAGTTTCTGTATCTTTGCAAGTGTTTGTCCCTTCCAATAATTACTATTCTCTCTCTCTCATCGTCTCTCTCTCTCTCCTCTCTCTCTCTCTTCTCTCTCTCTCTCTCTCATCTTCTCTCTCTCTCTCTCTCTCTCTCTCTCTCTCTCTCTCTCTCTTCTCTCTCTCTCTCTCTCTCTCTCTCTCTCTCTCTCTCTCTCTCTCTCTCTCTCTCTCTCTCTCTCTCTCTCTCTCTCTCTCTCTCTCTCTCTCTCTCTCTTCTCTCTCTCTCTCTCTCTCTCTCTCTCTCTCTCTCTCTCTCTCTCTCTCTCTCTCTCTCTCTCTCTCTCTCTCTCTCTCTCTCTCTCTCTCTCTCTCTCTCTCTCTCTCTCTCTCTCTCTCTCTCTCTCTCTCTCTCTCTCTCTCTCTCTCTCTCTCTCTCTCTCTCTCTGTGTGTGTGTGTGTGTGTGTGTGTGTGTGTGTGTGTGTGTGTGTGTGTGGGGGGGGGGGTGTGGTTTAGACAGCATTACACAAAAAGAATCGGTAATTATGTTCATCTTCCGAGGATGGTACTTTAATATTGTTATTTCCATTATTGACAAAATTGAAATTTTGAAAAAATGGTCCATATAAAGGGTTGCCTGAGGTGGGGGATTTTCTTGGA
>CM060955.1:134406108-134450195 GCA_030765055.1 Mantis religiosa | reverse complement strand
GACAGCATTACACAAAAAGAATCGGTAATTATGTTCATCTTCCGAGGATGGTACTTTAATATTGTTATTTCCATTATTGACAAAATTGAAATTTTGAAAAAATGGTCCATATAAAGGGTTGCCTGAGGTGGGGGATTTTCTTGGAGATTTTCGGTCACTACCTTGGAAAATGTTCAACTTAAATACCTAGTTTGGTGTTGAACCGACTTTTTTAATTATGCTGTTCACGGACACCACACAGACCTTTCTCTTTCTCTTTTTTCAGGAAGTTCGTGTAGGTACTTCCAGTGAAATACCGGTGTCGAGAGTTGGGTGGAATACAATACTGCCCATACCTTCTAGTCTCAACGCTAAGAGTTTGCTCTCCACGTGTCAAGCAACCTGCAATACCAGATCTTGCTGCTCACGTCGACTTGTTTATTACCTCTGAAGTAGCTTCCAGGACAGAATCAGATATTTTCCCACAGACGTTTGATGAATTGTTGCAACCTACGGTAAAACCGGGAAGTGACGAAAACTTCCCGCAAGATGTATTTAATATCTCGGGTCAGGAGAGAGGAAGTGGTTGCCGAAACGTCGACCATAAACGTAAAATATTGGTGCTGCATTCACATAGGACTGCAAAGTTTTATCGTCGAGGCAGAGCGTCAAACGTGCTTCGCATGCGGTAGCGCTGACCACGGCTGTCGAGATGGCAGTCTAAGATAAGAGGTGATTAGAATACATATGCTGGAACTCGACTCGTTAGAACGTGGGATACGCGATCGAGACGTGAGAACTAGACGGGGTCGCGGGATCGAAGCTTGACCCGGCCCGCCGTTCTTCATCCACGATGGCAACTAATATGCGGGTTTTAGTGATTTTTCTTTCCTCTGCGTTTCACGAGTGGAATTGATTGACCTTTGCTTGACCTGGGAATGATGCAGCCTGTACTCGGCGACATGTGTATGGTGGTAATACACCAACGAATGAAAAGGCGGATACTTTGTGCTGTCTCTCTAACACGGAAATTATGAGAAAGGGTCTTTAAAATGTTGCTTTTAAATTTCCATATTTTTTGTACAAAGCATTATGTTCTCAGGTAGCTACTTTGCTCAATTACAGAGGCATCTAATAACTGAGAAGCACGAGCGTGTGTTCAGTATATCTAGTTGAAACGAGAATTCCTGCAGGAAGTGTAATTTCTCGGTTCATTGTTTCCTTCTTTTGCGGAATTTACATCTTCTGACTCAATAGAGCATACCAGATGATGAATCTCTTGTTCCTCCTTTGGCCTTAGGTCTATATTTTATTGAAATCATATTTTTAAAAGTCTCCAACTGATCTTCGTCCTCTTAGGTTTAAACAGAAGTTGTTTGGGCATCTTTCTTCTGTTCAACCCATTTCTTTCTATGTTTCTCTATTTCTTCTAATACTTGTACTTTCAGTTTCTAATTGATTCATTTCTAATTCCTATGAATTCTCCCTCTTGTAGCCCTTAACTGATTTTTAAAACCTTAGTTGAGTTTCTTGTGTATTTTACCTTGCTTTTTCTTCTTTTTTCAATCCATGTTTCACTTCTACAATGTATCATGACACTCCTATAACTGTATAAAATCTTAGTCGTGATTCTCTTCGTATGCAATATTTTTATGTTCCTTATCCTGGTTATAAGAAGCAGCGGATGATTTCAGGTTAAGTATGTCATAGAGGATAGAGGATTCTGCCCAGAAATCCTGGTCTGTAGTGTATATAACCGTATCGGATCATAAGTTATATTGCAGCTAACGTAGGAGATAGAACTCTGACAGAAAACTGGTGCTCCACGTTCAGTTTTCGCTGGGCTAGAAATCTGCCAGGTAGAACAAATAATGAACTAATGAATGGAATGATAGCACAACATGATTTAGGGGATCTAATGTTTACCCTAAGAGCTAAAGTAAGACGTAATTTAAGGAGAGATTCAAACAGATGTCTGAATGAAACCTCCCTGTGCACTACAATATAGATCGTCATATTTTATTTAACCTAATACACATCTCCTACCTCTGCTTATACAGGAAATTCTGGTTCCTTCCATACGCTTCAAGTATAGCATTACAGTGATCAACTGATCAGAAATAAGTAACCAGAAATAGGGCTAAATATCACGATTAGGGATTTGATAAATGAATTGTCAAAGAAATAAACCAAGCTTTCAAAATATCGTAAAATGGAATCTCCAAGGGGGTTTCAGGACTAAGAGGAATAGAGAACAGTGAAAATGCATGGCAATTTTATTTTAAAAGGTTTATTTTGATCTAAATTAGGTATTTTTTATTTACTTTCCTTAAACCCTATTAAGAAATAAACTGCCACAATATAAAATCACAAATTTTCATTCTCACTATCTAATGATCTCCTGAGAACTTATAAGGAAACAAACCTTGCTGGTAGTTGGTTTCTAAACGGACTACCATGTAGCTTGAAGTACAGGGAATATTGGATTTCATCCAAAATTTTGATCCTAGATATCACGTACTTTGGGAATAAATTTCTGTATTTATTCGTAAGGTAAATCAAGTGATAATTGATAGTTAATTGCTCTAACATATACAAACCATCCACAGGCAAACTATGAAAGGTAAAATTCATGTTGGTTGGTAACTCAGTGGTAGACCAATCGCATGTACACCAGAAGATTCGTGGTTCATATCCCAGCTAGGCATTGAATTCCTCAGTTCAGATTGTACCTTTCAAAGATCTGCTTATATAAATATTTGCTTTAATAAACTTTACGCTTATGTTCAACCTCTTCCAAGGATGTGACTTGTAGATTTTTATAAAAATTCTCCATGCCATGATAGCATTTACAAGAAACAAGTTTTTAAAACTTGATATTCTCAAAAGTTGGTCCATTTTTATCAAATTCCATGACACTTACAGGAAGATTTGCAGTGAAGTAAGCATTGCTGTCCTTATTAGCTTAGTTTTTGTCCGTATTTGTTCAATCCAAAGCCACACATTGAAGTAGCCTACTGTATTGTTTAATTCAATATCTACTCAACTTGAAGTAATGATGCGTTTTCCTTTGCTCAGTACATATACCGTAAGGACCTAACTTTAATTTGCTGCTTGAAAGTGTATTTGTTTGTACGTCCTGAGACTTGAGGACTGCAGGAGTGCAGAGAAAAGAAATGTCATTTAACAATAAAAAAATCTCACATTCTTTATTTTTAATCATAGAAGGTAATGTGAGGGCATGTTGATATCTTTCAGCTTTTCTAAAAAGCATCACTTCATAAAGTTGCAACAGTGGGGTTACAGGTATTGCTCCATACTTTTTACTCACCCTGTATATTTTTAATAACAAAATTTAAATTGCAATTTTATTTACTTATAACTTTGAATGATTTGTTAAGTTGAAGGATAATTTCTACTCATTTAGCTTGAAGTGGATAGAACAATAAGCGTTGCACAAATAGTTTATAGAAGAGTTAAGAAAGGGATACGGGTGCAACATCAAGGACCATAACCTTTGGCTGACTAGGTTATGTTGGACGAGTGAATGAAATGGTAAAAATTAGTTCAAATGGGACCGGCGTCTCTAGAGCTTAGAACTGGCTGACTTTGTCTTCCCAAGAAAATTCTTTAGCCAGGTTACACACCCTAACGAGATTCTAACTCAATACCTCTGGAATTCCCGTAGGGGAGGGGATCCGTTCCCTTCAGCTGCCGAGGTGCGGGCGCTGTGGACCCTTAGCACTCGTGGTACGTCTGACGTTACTAGAAGAACCTCGGGCCAAACTGCCAAGCCTCTCCCGTCGGGGGTTGTTCGGATTGGGTTGGACTCGAGGGGGCAGTGTGTTCCCGACACCCACGGGGAATTGGGTACCTCCGGCCAGGCTACGGCCGCCCGGAGGGAGTAGAGGGTTGCCTAATAAGTTCCGGGTACTAGCCTGCAGAGCTAGTAGAAGGTGTGCTAGATCACCATTCGGCCCCACCGAGGTTTTCGATAGTCTTCCCTTTGGGGTTGACGCACGTAAGTGGCGTATCCACTTCCATCCGTCTTGAAGTTGTGCTCAATGGGAGGGGGCATTTTAGACTCAAGGTATTGCCCTATGGAAAAACCCTTGGGGAATCCATCGCTCCCGGGTTGAAGGAGGCCCGGATCCTTGGTCCTATGCGTCCAAGACTAATGGGAGTAGAAGCTCTGCACTTAACTAATACCTCTGGAATGTCAAGCATATGTGCTATCCCCATACTACGGAAATGTTCAAGCTATGGTTAGATGCATAATAGCACTAAAATATATTATTTATTATATTATCAGTATACAAAAATGAACTGTTTTTATGAACATATTGATTTATAATGCTTTAAAGTATTATCCATAATACAATAGGCCAGTAAACTATAAAAGTCATCATCCATAATATTTTGCTTTTAATGAACGCTGATTTAAAGTGATTTCCATTTTAAACTAAAGAAGCTGACACCCTGAGAATGTAGAAGATGTTAAAATCATGAAAACAAAAAGGTTGTTAAAAATAACAGGATGCCGTTAAATCCATCATCTTAATATTTCACGAGTCATCGCCAGTGAATCATGTAGGTAGGTGTTGACAAATTTGCTCTTTAATTTGGATTTCTGTTTCCACACCTTCACTTTTTTTAAGGTATTGTAACCTATTTCAAACTGGTTGTCCATTAACATGACTCTTATCTAAGCGTTGTTTGCCTTCAAAAATAATGATTGATGTTTAATTAAAAGCTCAAGCTAGAAGCGTTTTTCTGTCTGTTCATCTGACCAAAAAACTCTTCAACGCTGTAGATTTTACGATTACGTCCGAGGTACATAGATGGGTTATTCTGTGAAGGATATTGCTACAGTCAGTGGAAGGCGGCTCAAAAACCGTTCTTCTCACACAAGAGTTAACATTTCAGAGGAAACTAAGTAATATGTAAGTCGAAAACTGAACTGTCAGCACTTTAGGATTCCCAAAAATGCACCTACATTAACTTTGGTAGCATTTTACCTATTCTATCCAAAAGAAAATCCACGTGTGATTTCAGGAATAATCTTTTGAAGTAACCTGTACACGTGTGAGTGCAGATGCACATGTGGCTGTTTGTAAACAGAATAACAACGGAATGTCGGATAAATATAAAACTTATTAGCTAAATTTAAGTATTACAAAAATACAAAGGCTTTCAAGAAAATATCCTCCCAAAATTGCATGATATATAGAACAATTTTCCAATAGGAAATTAATTGTTCTTTCACACTGGCCGAGTGTAGGCTAAAGTATGGAAAGGTAGAGTCAGACTGAAAAATTCAATGCCATAGCCGGGATGTGAACCACGGATTAATTGACACTAATAGTAGTTAAATATAGTGTGATCCATATAAACCTGAACCATTTCAATAGGTCATAACCTTTGAACCAATAATAGAACACAGGTACAACTTTGGGAGAATATAATATCCAATTTGGAGTTTGCATTACACTATTTACATCTTGGAGAAAATTTTTGTAGTGTGCTCCAGCATCTATACATAATTGGACTCGTCTCACCATATTCTCTGAAGATTTACGGAGAGAAGGTTATTTCCAGCAAGATGGAGCAACGTGCCATACTTCTAATGACACTATGGAACTTGTAACCAGTTTCTTTGGTAATCGAATAATCTCGAAAGATCTGTGGCGCCACTGAACCCCTGACCTAACCTCACCCAATTTTTTGTTGGGTATCTAAAAACAGAGTGTACAAGAATAGGCCAGCGACAATTGATATTCTCAAGGAATCTATTCGAACCGAAATAAGTAACATTGGCGAGGATACTCTACATAAAACTTGAGAGAATATGGTGAGACGAGTGCAAACATGCATAGATGCTGGTGGATGACACTTCCAACATTTTCTGCGAATTGTAAATAGTGTAATGTAATCTTCCAATTGTGTATTATATTCTCCCAAAGTTGCACGTGTGTCCTATTATTGGTCCAAAAGTTATGGCCTGTTGAAATGGTTCAGATTTATGTGGAAGCTCTATATAAAGCCCGGACCTTGCAAGTCGCCATTAAGTGTGTTTATGAAAGCTCTTAAGTGGTTTACCGGGAAAAACAGGAGTCATTTGAAGAATTTCATGTCATTTTGGCACGTTGGCCATAGAGTAGCTCAATGGTTAGAGCGGCTGGACGGAGACCAGAAGATCCATGGTTCAAATCCCGGCTATGGCATTGCATTTTTTCAGTCTGACTCTATCTTTCCATAATTTTCCAATACCTTTTTCATGTTCTAAAAATGTTTCTGATAATTTTTATTAAACTGGCATATATTTACAGTGTTTACGTAAGCAAAAATGTAAGCATATCTGAAATTTTCTTTAAATATGCCCAATGTCCTTTTCGTTTAAAGGAATTTTGCTGATTTTATTTAACTGGCAAACGTTTAATTTTTAAGAGTTAAGGAAAAGTTTATTACAACAACAAAATGTGCATATATAAAATACACAATTTATTCCAAATAACTATTTTGTGGCATAAATCTTTTTCAAGATATTTGCCATTATTAATTTGGATTTTTCAACACCTTTTGTCATTTTGAGATACTGATGCCACTCAGCTGTTTCTCGCTATGTCAAGGAAAGTGTGGAATTTCCATATAATCATATAAAACAGTCCGCTTTTTGCATCTGACTCTCAGTTCAGTTTCCTTTTCCCAGTTGTACCTACAAAGATTTATCTCAATTAACACGTAACACTTAAATTAGATTAAATAAGAAGAGTGTATATAGGTTATATGCAAATTAATGATAATGATCTTAAAAAGCGAGTCCAGCATTGCCATCTAGAAAGTGTGTCGGTATTATTTTTTGGTGATTTCGGCTGACATCGAGGAAACCCGTTTTGGTAGATACAAAACTTGTAATTTTATGTCCTTTGTTGATGCAATGTTTCTTTAGTTTATTTCCATATGGAGGTATTCGTTTAATTTTTTTTTTTTTTTTTTTCTGACGAGGCCGGGAACATTTTCTTTCGGTGCGGGCAAGTTAGCCAGCCTGTGGTTAGAGGCTGCAGTCGCTGTTTCCTTGGCATTTACAAGGACCGATTTTCTCTATTCTAATAAAATGATGACTAGCCCAATTCAACTCAAGGGCTCAGCATATATTTATATTCATCTTCTAGGATTACATGTCCTTGGTCCTTGTGCTAATAGTAGCTTTTGACAGTTATGTGGAGAAGAGCGAGTTTAGAGTTTAGATTCAGGTTGATGCCTGTTTTATGACATAATGAAACGGTATCAGCCTAGCTAAAATGTCTTCCCAGATAACTATATTCTAAAACGAATTCTAATCCTTTTCATTCTCTCTTCTCCAGAATATTCTTATGAAAGCTCCACCTCTTACTAATCTAGATAAACGTTTATATATTTTCTGGATTAAGTGATACTTCGTTCTTAACTCGTTAGGCCATAGAAAGAGAAACCAAAATATAAGATCGACATGTTAGAGTGACCATAATACCTTCTATTGTTACTTAACTATACCGAATTGTATCAGAAATGCGCGTTTTTATAAAACGGATTGCCATGTGATCACTTTGAAAACCATACTTTTTGTATGGCCACTGGAAAAACTCATAACGACTTTCCACTGGAAATTTATTGATAAGAAATCATTTAAAAGTAGTTCTACGCTTAAATAGCATGTGCATTTTCTGTGTAGTAAGATATTGTATATCTCTTCCGGTTTACCAATTTCCAATGAACAAGGTCAAAAATACATGTTTCATTGTTACCAAAATATCTTAAATATGCAATATATTAATCAAAATCAATAGAGCTACTCCTGAAAAATAAAAAAATAAGGAAAACTTCTTCAGGTGAAGAATAGTTTAATGTGGGAGGATTTTTGTTAAATGTTCCTGTTGTAAACTTCAATAATGTTGAACCAAATTTCGTATTCAAACAACTTTTCAGTTTTAAGTAATTTTGTTCACACACGAACGTTTTCCTAAAAATGCTATATTTTGATTATTTTTTATTTGTTCAATTTATTCTCCTCCTTTGACTCCAATAGTCATATCGGCGGCCGTTCTCCTTTGGAACATATCGAAAGTGTTAATTCTTATTCGTTAGGTTTTAATTATTAGATCACTCACACATTCGCACTCTTATTCATGATTCCAGACTCTGGGGAAGATGAGCAATTATCTTGGTCAGAGAAAAATCCTCAGCCCCACCGGCGGGAATCAAACCCGGGACCCCTAGCACTGTAGGCAGGTGCTCTACCGACTGAGCTACGGGGCCAGCCATTTTGAGTGTATTGTCGGTAAAATCTCCATTTGAAGTTTTTTAGGGTACAGTACTTCCTATACCAATACAGGAAAGAGCAGACAGAGCAAAAGGATATATTCTTTGTAGAATTAGCGAGCAAAAGTACCCGGTAAAACTGCTAGTATTTCTCTCTGCGATACTTGCACATCATTGACGCAACACTGCACCAAATGGATGAAACCCGTGTCATTGGCTACGAGAGAGATCGCAATTCTTGGCAGTGTATACCCATATGTGTGATACTTAATGATTCTTTTAAATTGTCTAAATTGCCAATAGTAGCTACAGCGCTTAGACCCTAAATCTTCATTTAATCCCATATAAAGATTTGTTCTAATTTCATGCGTTTTGTATGAGTCCCTTTAGTTTGCATTGCCAATAACTAACAGGCTAATTTTATATTTAATTGTTCCGTTAGCAGAATTTATCCCAAGTTCGATTCGCGTCTGAAAGGCAGGGATCTTTTCTTGCCGGAATTATGTTTTATCCTCTCTGGAGTATGGACGTATGAAAGAGAATGTGAATGCGTGCTGGTCTTAAATATATCCCAATGATCAACGCAAACAACAAATTAGTGAACACCATTGCCACGAAGGATAATTCTCCTAGGACAAAGCTGTCAATATTATCAAAGATGTTAAAGGCAGCTTATAAATCGAACAAAAGTGTGTCACTTCCTCTCAGCTTTATAAAGCAAGTTCTATAGTTACACTTAAATTACTCTACTATGCATATTTTAACTCTGTCGTGGAATATGGAACAGGGGTAACTCAGTTGAAAGTAAACGAATACTTCTTTCTTTTACAAAAGAATATTATAAGAATAATTTCTAATACCATAGCAGACATTCTTGCAGAGACCATTTTAGAATATTGCATGTATATATTCTCTATCCCAAATTTCTTTATACGTAAATGGGCCTCATTTATAATGAACGATGAAATGCATAGAATAAAGACTAGACAAAAGTGCATCACTCATCATCCCAGCGCTAAACGTTTTTGCTTCCAGAAAGATGTTTATTATGAAACAATCAAAATATGTGGGCTCTCCCTAATGATCTTAAAGAAAAAAAAATTATAACTTCAGTGCTTTTAAAATTGTTGCTCAAAATAAATTTATTCATTTCCATAATTTTTAATAACAAATTATCCTGATAATGCTTATGTAGAATCTAGCTGTTCTAATGACAAACAATTTCCAACTTATCATTGATGCTTGTTCAAAAGCTATTTTAATGTGTACTTATTGAAGAACTAACAATAAATGCTATCCATTAAAAATCCAATACAAAATGTTGAGATGTACTGGCAGCAGTTTTAAAAATGAAACTACCAAACTTTATTTCTATATAAACATTTGCTAGTGTACTAAATGCATGGGAGTGTTTGATTTTGTATCCAGTTATAAGTATCCCTGCCTTTATTTTCATTTTTCCTGTATTTAATCTCACTTTTATGTTCAATATTCAGGTTCACATCTATTTAACTGCATCCTTCTCTAAAATGTTCAATGTTCATGGCTCTTTGTGGCTTCTAGAGAACTCATTAAACGGAAATCAATCTAATGTAACCTAATTTAAATTTTACATATAGCCCTAAAGGCATTCGTTTTAAAAAATCTGGTCATTCATAAAAAGTGCGATTTATTATGCCATCGCTCTTTTATTCTTATTTAAGCAATAAAATATGCTTATTTTATACCATTATTAATCCAAAAATATATGTATGAACAGCACTATTTTACTGAAAGAGTTAATAAAATAAATCTGATGGTAGGAAAACTTCAAACAAAAATATATGCTCTTAGGAAATTAATTACTATTAGTTTAAAATTTCATGTAGTTTTATGTATTATCTTAGTGAATATTTTAATGTATAATTTGTGAGATGTGTTTAAAATAACTTAATTAATTTTCTAACTTCTAGATCTTTGTAATCGGTTAAAGTAATCGACTAACGTGGATCAGTGGATTACATAAGATCCGTTAAATTAAATTATTACATTCATATTTAACTTCTTCAAATATAGACTCCCACATGTGCTAACTTTTACTAATTAAATATTCATTGACACAGAGTCGCTGAAGATGCATTTACATATAAATACCCATACGCACTGGGTCTCTAGGTATCGCTACAACACACCGAATAGTCCTGAACAGCATTTATAATAATGGTGCATAACTTACACTATATCATCTTAAAGGGGAGTCCTTTATTTGGAACAGGATATGTTCATTTAAATGTATGGTTCTACTGGAAGGAAGTAGGAGTCCTCAAATTTGTCACAGATGCAAAGTGAATGTATAACTTTTCTCTAATCAGGAATATATAAATATAAAAATGTCACCAAATATATTTCCAGTCGAAAAGTACGCTTGTAGGCCTAGAGGATATGTATTAGTAGTGTCAGTTATCTAAATTACGTGTGAGGTATCACAATCGGGTGACGCAACACCGTTTCGGGATTCTCACGCAAGTGAGAAGGTTTTATGCCATAGAGCCAGTATGGCACCTACTTATATATTTGACGTTATGTACTATCATGGACGCTTTGTTCTTCTTCCCTCCCAAACAACTCAGTTTGCTGCGACTATTCTATTTATTCATTACATACAAACCAGGAGAAACTGTGGAAGTATCTCTAAAGAAAAATCACACCATCAAAATTTAGCATTTTAGCAGAAATTTGGGAGGGGATACGTCAGCACAAATGGTGAAACCATCAATAACGATGTAACATGAGCTCACAGGATCTTTAAAACATCATATTAAACAACATGAATAGAATTGAATATTTAGATCATGTGTGCTTTAAGCTAATTAAGGTGTTGACACCAAATAATTGTCTTTTCAAGGGAATGTATTTAAATATTGTATCTTCATTAATATTCTTAGAGCATAACTTACGAAACAAACTTAAAAAGAGTAAATCATCAAGAGGATCGTAACGCTTCTACCCTTTGCATGAGTTAGGTAAAAAGCAACATAAAAAGTAAGGTTGGTTTTGCCTGAAGCTAAAATAATTTATAGCCTGAGTGTTCAGTTTCAATCTCAGGTCATTGCAGCTACCTTATAGTGGGAGTTTTGTTTATGAAAGCAGGCTGCAAGTATTGGCTACCCTAATCTCATTAATAACTCCACGAAAGCAACCTAGGCACACGCCTACATAAGTAATCAATGATGATTTATGTTGACAACATGACGGTGTTTATTAAACTCGTTAGAAACTTTTGACTATAATGCTTTTATCTTCTAATTTAACAAAGAGAGTACAAAGCCTAGGAGCCGAAAAATAAATTTAAATCAACTGCCAGAGCTTTTCTCTGAGTCTTTTTGTTAAAGCATTAATAATACCAATCCTTATCTTTAAACTCAGTGCACATTTTCTGCTTATGCAATCTTCTTTTTTTTTTTTTTTTTGCCAGTCTTTGACATGGGTGTATGCCGTCTTCACACATAAACACGGCTTAGTACCGCCACACAGCTGGAAGCATCTAACAAACTGGTTGTCCACTTGTAGTACGTAAGTTCTTACCTATGTATGTTCAACCTTATGAAACAGCTTGTTCATATCCGCATGTCACGTTAAAATCATTAGATGTTACTTTAATAAAATTAGAAAAAAATAATGCTGTAATTCTCAATTTAAGTTTTTGGCGCTACACACTTCCAAGTTCTTCTTATGCATACTGTGCCGTGTCGACCATTTCGCCCTATGTTGATACTTCTGAGTCAGCGTGCTTATAGACTTAGGCTGAGTTGGGATTCAAACCGTGAACACTCACTAAATAATGTAAGCAATTACGGGTGGTGAGAAATTACCTCGTCATTGACATTCTTCCTACCACACAGTCGTCTGAATACGCTGTTGCCATATTTAATCATTATCTGTATAATGCACTTCCAGATCATTCACTGTCCGCGAGATATAAAAGAGCAAAGTTGTTAATATAACACTCAGAATGATTAAATCCTTACAGAATTACTGTGGATAATACAACCAAACACTTCGCTAAAACACTTCGCATGCACTGATACAGTAAATATTCACGGAACCCGTTGCTATCGCAACGCCAATGACGTCATGTCTCTGACTATAATGCATTTTTAATAACTGACTGCTCAGTAATCTGGCGAACTCCTGCCAGCTGACACCACCGCACAAGATAATTTCTTGTCGTTATTTATGATTAATATTCATTAAATTACAGAAGTCGAACACCTTAAGACAAGACAATTGTAAAAATAAAATTATATGAAAGAAAGCAAAGGCGAAAGCGAAGCAGCGTTTTAAAATAAATTTATATAGATTCACGTTAAGAACAACAAAGAAAACTCAATTGTAATTACACTAAGTTCTTTTTAATTAATTGAAAATGTAATGAAATGCATATAATGGGAAAAACATGAATGATTTGTGGTGATATGATGGAATAATAGAATATTGTAATGAGAATTAGCGAATTAATAAAGAATATGTAATCAGTGCGAAAAGAGAATCGATGACATTGTTAGAAAAGTAATAGAAAATGCTATGACGCTGAATTTACTATAGGAAAATGACAAAAGAGCAAAATTTAACAAGGAGGAATAAACGGCCGATAGAGAGGGAGAGTGGGACAGAGAGAAGAGAGACCATAAAAACGCGAAGGTGTTAGGTATTTCGTCGCCCAGGGAGCAGCTGGGTTGCGGGGACCTCCGATATGGAGAACGAAGGTTTGGAGAGCAATGCATCTGCCATGCACGCCGAAACTCGCTTCGACATTTGGACCCCTGGAACTTAAATGGCGAGTGGAGGGACAGGAATTTCGGTGGTATATAATAAGCTCGGCTAGGATAATTGAACCCAAGACCTAAAAACGTGGGTGACGTACGCTACTACCTGAGCCAATATGGGATAAATAATTTAAGTTAAACCACTACATGCATATAATTTGTTACATATTATCTATATTAAATCATATGCTGAATAAATTATGTACGTTCTTATAAACAAAATCTTATGTAAGTAATCTGTAGCGGATAATTTTATCCTTTCTTATCACTTTGTCTGATTAAATATTATTAGGAACTTGCACCAAAATGCAATTTTGCTTAAATATCGTCACACAAAACCCATTAATAATATCAGGAAGTAAAACAAATACTACATCACAATTTACGCCGAGCCCAGTTCTAGTGAAGCAATAACGTATCCTTGATGATCGGACTGGCCACCGTCTATGTCGGTAAGACCAGCAGAATGTATAAACCATGCTGTGCTACATAAATCCTGGTCGCACTGTGTGGTGTAGTGTGCAGCTTTTCGTTTCGGGATCTGCGGAAATTCCCATCAGATATTAAAGTAGAAAGAAAAACAAATCGTATTCAGTTCCTCCATCTTCAAATAGATCGCATACCTCCATCAAATTGTTTATTCATATATACCAAAATATATTAAAATACTAATATATTAACAAGTATATACAATGAAATATGATCTGAAGCTTTCCTGGCGACGTATATGTTCTAGACGTTCTCGGGCTTCGAGCCAGGTAGGTATAGTGATGTAGAGCCATCTGCGTTTCACGAGTATGCATCGCTCTCATCCTGATGATGGGAGCGATGCACACTCCCGAAACGTCGATGGCTCTACATAACTATACCTGGCTCGAAGCCCGAGAACGTCTAGAACAATTATATACAAG
The DNA here is from genome assembly GCA_030765055.1 of Mantis religiosa. Classification (NCBI taxonomy): domain Eukaryota; kingdom Metazoa; phylum Arthropoda; class Insecta; order Mantodea; family Mantidae; genus Mantis; species Mantis religiosa. The sequence goes on along the minus strand of CM060955.1, from coordinate 134,436,202 downwards.
TTCAAAATCTTGTCATCTTGTCATCTTTTTCGAGCATTTCCGGGAACGAGGAGGCGGACGCGGCTGCTAAGTCCGCTTGCCGTTTGCCCCGGAGTTTAACAACTACGGTGCCGTACCAGGATGTGCAACGTGTTTTCCGTCGCCAACTCCTATGGCAGAACTCCTGGACAGCTTTGGAAGACACATAACTCCGGGCGATAAAGGAGAGCGTACAACCCTGGCCAACTTCCTGCAGGGATAATCGGCGGGCCGAGGTGATACCCGGCTGAGGAATGGGCACACACGAGCGACTCATGGCCATCTGTTAAGAGGGGAACCGGCCGTTGTGTGTGCTCCGTGTGCAGTACGCCTTCCTGTGCTGCATGTATTGCTCGGTCGCCCGCAGTACGCCCCTGTTCGCAAGTCTTTCGGCTTGGGGACTAACTTACTCGGTGTTTTAGGGGACGACCCAGTGGCCGTGGTTAAGACACTGCGGTTTGTTGCTGAAATCGGTTTTAATAAACAAGTCTGACTTGGATTTTATCTTTGTTAATTTTAGAGATTTTAAACTATTAGTCCGGTGTTTTTTCCCCCCTTTAAACCTTTGGATGTACTTTTAATAGTGTGAGTGTTTTTATTGTATTTTACCTTTTAGCTTAGTTTGTGTGGCTTTTAGCTCTTAGTGTTAACGTCGGGCCCAAATGACCTTGTTGTCAACGGGCCGTAAAACACCACACACTCACTCAATTTTTACTGTGTTGTTTCAAAATGTGTGTACTGTCTCTTAAAGAAACTTGCCGTATACTTTTTTAAATAATACTCCAATTTTAAGAATAAAAGTAGGTTAAAATAATTTTAGAGAGCATAAAACCAAATAATTATTCTACAATAATTACTGGTTAATATAAAAATGTCTATAATAATATTTATGTAAAGCATTTACTGTTAAACCTTAATGTTTACGTGAATATTATCCATTTTATTATAACAGTAAATTTGAACAGTAAAATTAAATATTTAAATAACCATTCAAACATGGCAAAACCATTAATGTTGATGTGTGTAGTACATGGTACAAATTTAAACATGGTATTTTACATACTGATCCATTACTTTAAAAATTGTAAATTTGGCACACATTCTGAAGCAGTTTTTTGCTTATAAAGGTTGGGCAGCGTAGGTTGGGAAACGTGTGGGTGCTAATTTATCCTCCATCTTGGAACGGTTACATGTAATGTGGTTTGGAAACGCTACAAAAGTGTACAAACTGGCAGCGGTAGCGTGGGTGGGACCGCTTCAAATTACCTTGCTTTTGCCGGAGTTTCTCTTTGACTAGTATTTTATATCCATCCTTCCGACTGCCAACAACCATTTACACAGTCAAAATGATTTCAGCTTAATATATTTTATAAGTTTATTTCTGTGACACTGCACTACAAGTACTTCGCATAAATATAACGAAATGAGAAAATAAGATTAGTATATATACCAAAGAGCTCTTAATACTGCTTCCTTATTAACATATAACTGCAATTATTTTTAGTAAAACCAGCCCAAATGTAAATATACAATCCGATGAAATCAACCGATTCAAGTTTATTTGGCGTAGGTATGTTGTAACTAAGAATTCTTCTGTCTTCTAATTCTTCGATTTTTCTTCTGCATTAAGGCTGACACAATAGACAAACTTCGGTCAGAATATTTGAAAAGTTCAAAAATTAACACCCAAAAATATGGATGAGTAGAGCCAGACTGGATGGAAATAATCATTTCTTCCATCAATTTACCTGAATAACTTAGTGGTTTAACTATGAAGCCTGGGACTTAAGTACTTACAGCATAGTAAGTCGGCACGTGTCTGTCTCATAGCATATGAGAACCCCTAGTGACCTACCGGGAAACATATGAGTCAGCTGGAGAATTTACTGTCATATCGGCATGTTGGCCATAGTAGCTCAGATGCTTAGAGCAATCGCACGCAGAGCGGGAGATCAGTGGTTCAAATCCCGGAGATGGCATTGAATTTTTCAGTCTGACTCTACCCATTGATACCTTAGCCTTCACAGCGGCTAATGTGGAAGAAATGATTTTTTCCACCCAAAAATATGTTGAATCTTTAACTTTATCATTTGCTCTTGGAACCCTTCTAAGCTTCAATAGATCACCATTTAAATGCCCTACGGCCTACATACTTCCATGCCCTTTACTCTACTTTAATTTCTCATTTTTTACGCATTAAAAATATCCGATGTAGCTTGTACCCATTTTCAAATTTTCAATAAACACACAGAGAAAATGAACTATGCCACACAATCTTCACTATACTTTTAAATTGTTCAAGATATGACATAATTCAACTACTGAGGAATATTGAAAGATCTCAACTTTTTTCGAAAAAAAAGACAAAAAAAGCTTTTATGTGTCAGTTTTGTATACTGCTATTTAAATAGTGTAGCATAGGTTTACTTTTTTCATCAAAAACTGATTTCTGCAACAGGCGCAACACGTAATTGAGTAATGCAATAAAAGTAAATTCAATTTATTCTAATAAACTATAAAGGTACATGGTATGAAGTTTAAAATAAATTATAATTGTAGTAGTACTGTGCGATCCATATAAATCTGAACTAGTTCAATAGGCCATAACCTTTGAACCAATAACAGGACACACGTGCAACTTTGGGAGAATATAGTATACAATCGGAAGATTACATTACACTATTTACATCTCAGAGAAAATGTTGGAAGTGTCCTCCACCAGCATCTATACATGTTTGCACTTGTCTCACTATATTCTCTGAAGTTTTATGGAGAGGATATTGAATTGAGAGAAGGTTATTTCCAGCAAGATGGAGCAACGTGTCATACATCTAATGACACCAAGGAACTTTTAACCAGTTTCTTCGATAATCGAATAATCTCAAAAGGTCTGTGGCCCCCCAGATACCCTGACCTAAATTCACCGGGTTTTTTCTTGTGGGGGTATCTAAAAACAGAGCGTACAAGAGTAGGCCATGGACAATTGATGTTCTCAAGGAATCTATTCAAACCGAAATAAGTAACATTGGCGAGGATACTCTCCGTAAAACTTCAGAGAATATGGTGAGAGTGTGCAAATATGTATAGATGCTGGTGGATGACACTTCCAACATTTTCTCTGAGATCTAAATAGTGTAATGTAATCTCCCAATTATTTATTATATTCTCCCAAAGTTGCAATTGATTCAAATGTTATGCCGTATTGAAATGGTTCAGGTTTATATAAATTGCACTATGTAACATGTGTGTGGTTTAATATGTGTGTGTGTGTGTGTGTGTGTGTGTGTGTGTGTGTGTGTGTGTGTGTGTGTGTGTGTGTGTGTGTGTAATTTACGTCCTTCAACGTTAAGTCTTATCCAACGGTGAATGAATTGGGTGAAATGATGCTCAAATGAGTCCATGGTCCAGGGAGCTTAGAGTTACCCGACATTCGTCTTGAAGAATAAGGGAAAACCCCGGAAAAAACATTATCCAAATAACTCACCCTGACCGAGATTCGAACTCGGACCTCTTGAACGTAACACAGACACACCACCATCTACGCTACCGAGGAGGCAAACATGTGGTGTAGTTTTAAAAACAGTTACAGCGGATTACTGGTTCCTTCTTTTCTTTTTGCAATCTTAGCAGCGTTTGGTAACACCAAGCAGTCTTTGCCCAAGCTAGTAGAATATGTCTGAGTTTATAAGCAATAACATATTTAGAAAATAAAGTTCCCCTAAACTAATTCTGAATTGCTATTGTTAAAACTTTAAAGTTACTTGAAAGGGATTGTAGGCGTGAGGGAACTGATGCCAAATTTCTAAATGAGTTTAAATCAAAATCTAGAAATGCATAATTATTTATTTCGTATATATTTTCAAGGAATTGAAATTAGTGAATTACGTATAAGGTTGGCAATATGTACCGGATATTGGGGAAATATTTGTAAAATCTATTTTCGTCTTTAAAACCTGTAAGTCATACTCTGATATGAACTGCACTATCTTTTGTACATGCTCTCTAAATAACAAAGTTCCATTATTCGTGGTTAACAAGCATGGGTTGTAAGAAACAACAACACATCAGGTTTTGAATATCGTTGACCAAATATAGATGTGCCTTATAGGGTTAAATTACATACATAACGTGACAAACATGAAATATGCCTAAGTTCGAGCATACTCGTGGTCCACCTGCCAAACAGCATCCTGAGATTGTGAGGAATCTCTGGAGAGCTGACATTGCTGCTGGGGGGGATGTGATACTGCCACACTATCTCCCCGCATCCGTAGAATGATCCTCCCATCTGTCGTGTATATTTGGAAGTGAGGTCGGCATTCGAATGACCAAGTCTATCGTGCCATTGAAATCCATTTACTGGGTAAATATGCAATCTAGAAGCAAAGAAAAGCACTGACGTGTCAGTCTAAAACAATATAGCAAACAGTATGTTCTTGTACAGGATACCTCCTCCATTTTGAAAACCATAATGTAGATGTTGGTATTTGATTGGAAAATACGAGGGCTGTTCAATAAAGAATCATCACAAAAATTTTTTTGACAACGTATCTTTACTCATCCTCATAATTTTTATGATCCTTCTCAAAATAGTCTCCCCTAAATGCGATGCAGTTGTCCCAGCGTTTCTGCCAGTTTTCAAAGACCTGCTGGAAATCATTTTTTGAGATATCCTTCAAAATCGCCTCCGCAGCCTTCACCGCTGCTTCTGATGATGGATAATACTTTCCATGAAGGCGTTTCTTCAAGTTAGGGAATAGAAAAAAGTCACATAGGGCTAAATCCGGACTATAGAGAGGGTGAGGGATGTACTTTACGTTGAGTTTTGCAAGATATTCAGCAACAACATTGGCAATATGCAGCCGCGCATTATCATGGTGCATCATGCAGCCTGCTTCACGGAAATGTGGTCTTTTGCTCCTGATATGGACTTGTAATGTTTTCAGGACAACCCTGTACTATTGTCCAGTTACTGATCTGTGTGCAGGTACAAACATGCTGGTAAACCATTTCATGAATATCAAAGAATAAGATGAGTATAATTTTCCCAGCAGAAGCAATCACTTTTGCTTTTTGGGGGGTTGGTGATGAAGGAGATTTCCACACTGAGCTCTGCTGTTTGCTCTCAGGCTCAAAATGATGTAGCCAAGTTTCATTAGCAGTGATTACGTTTGAAAGAAACTCCGGATCTTCCTCTAACATCAACTTTAACTGCATGTTACCTCCACTGCAGCGGTGATACTGAACATGTCTAAACTTGCCTGCTTCTCACAGGCAGGAACCAGGAGTACCAACATTGAAACTACTACGGCGTGTTTGTGTCACATTAAGCTAACAGAATATAATAAGATTGAATTTTAGTGCCCGCCTCGGTAGCGTAGATGGTAGCATGCCTGCTTCACGTTCTAGAGGTCCCGAGTTCGTATCTTGGTCAGGGTGAGTTACCTGGATAAGGTTTTCTCCGGGGTTCTACCTTATCCTGATAGACGAATGGCAGGTAACTCTAAGCTCCATGGACCCTGGACACATTTAAGCATCATTTCACCCGTTTCATTCACCGTCCGTTATGACTTAACGTTGGAGGACGTAAAATTACAAAAAAAAAAATGAATTTTAGTGCGAAAAATTATGTCCGTAAAAAATTATGATCATTTTTTATTGAACAGCCCTCGTATTGAGGGGAGATTGGAAAGAGAACTTCTCCCTGAAAAATTATTTGAATTATTAAAGTAATCCTAAAGGTTTTATTTCACTATTACACGCACACTTTTAGATCTCTCTCCGTTTGTCCTTCGCCTCCTTCCATCACTTTGCTATTCCTTTGAAAAGAAACAGGTTTTTTTGCTTGTTTTTTTTTTATTCGCTGGCGTATTTTCGCTGATTGGACGTTGTCACAGCGTGGTTAAAACTCGTTTTCTGTTTTACGGCGACATGTATTATAAAAAAAAGGACATGTCCTCTCCCAAAATTCCTGTAATGTTCCCATTTAGAAGCTACAACAAATGTTGTTTAATTCAGGTAAAGGCTAGCAGGTTGAGCAAAAATGCAATATTACATAATATTATATTACATCAGTAAACCGTAAATACCTTCTGAAGTGTTAAGAAACGCTTCTCGTGAAAGGTTTGTGTCACTGCCAGATTTATTTGTATTAATACTAATCATATAAGGAGTGAGGGACAGAGAGAAACAGATGTAGCTTTCAGAAAACAAGTCCCAAAATTTGTAAATACACGCCATGCTAAAAACTATTTCGGGTATAATTCCACCTCTAAAACAGACAAACACGCCATACTTGCCACTCGAAACAATGTGGTATGACTACTCATAGCCTCCAAATACAAAGACACGCCATTCATACAGTTTGAACAACACACATTTGCATACAAATTGGTAAACATTGCAGTCAGAAAGAACGTGGTATTGCGCGGGATTCAACCTTTCAAAATTTTCCACTGTTTATTCTAATAATTTTAGTATAAAAATAGATGGAAATATTCCGAATTTGCAGATACATTATAATATTTGGTAATCGTATCTGTGGCCCCTCTTAAATAGGTGATTGAGCCGGCAGTAACCCGCAACATTATGCTGTCAGAAACAGAGTAAAATCGTTGATGCTGTATATGTTGACCAGGGAACGAGGGACTTACAGATAAGCATTCATAACTCTGCCATGAAACGCTTCTCTACTGCGTTTAATAATTTGATGAAGGTATATGTTGTAGTAGATTCCTTTTTATTTAATTTACCTCCTCCAACGTTGTCATATTGGACGATGAGGATCTATAGAGTTTAGAGTTACTCGACTACGTAGCCCATGACTGCTTAAGCCCACGTCGCATGACTTCCATGCAATATTCCGAGTGATTATTTTGTAGCTATCCCTTTAATATCAAGCGCAGTGTTTTAAAGGCGGTAATATAGGTGTGCCGTCCATTAGAAATTTTCTGGAGTCACTTTCTTCTAATTTTATGATGAAATTGTCCATCATATCAACTAATGCGTCTTTTCCCGAGTTATTGATTGTGCTTATATTTGCTCGATAGCATTCGTATCACAATGACACGGAGGTAAGGTATATCTATTTAATTCAGCTATGGAGACGATTGGGCTTATCTTTGTCTCTCTTAATTATCTCGTATAACACTGGTTTTGATACCATATTTCCGTTATTACTACTACTATTATTATTATTATTATTATTATTATTATTATTATTATTATTATTATTATTATTATTATTATTATTATTATTATTATTATTATTATTATTATTATTATTATTATTATTATTATTATTATTATTATTATTATTATTATTATTATTATTATTATTATTATTATTATTATTATTATTATTATTATTATTATTATTATTATTATTATTATTATTATTATTATTATTATTATTATTATTATTATTATTATTATTATTATTATTATTATTATTATTATTATTATTATTATTATTATTATTATTATTATTATTATTATTATATTTCACTGTCAGTATAAAGCACTGTTTGTAAATAATCAAGCCCTGCATTGGTTGCAGCATCTGTCGCTGTCTGAAGGGAACTAGGCAGTCGCCGGTAGCAGTGGCAATATGTGTACAAAACTTTTCACCCGTCCCTTGTCACAGGGAGGGGTAGCGCTAAGTAGCTCATGTTTCAAGTTAAACCAGATGAACCTTAGACAGGCTTGCAGAATCTTGTTAATACAGTCATAGGATTTTTCCGTTAAGCCGTCGAAATAAGGCGCTAGAATTCGCCTCCGATATCCTTCTGTTTCACTAAGCAAAATGGGTCCAATTATTCTTCTAGTGCTTAATGCACACTACACTCTAATTTTCGGGTCATAATTAGGCGTTTCATAGAATGGTACCGATTTTTCGGACGTTCAATATCTACTGTTAGAGTGTTCACTTGTTCAAGTGAAACCAAGGCTCATCAGAGAAATGCAATAGCTGTGGATCATTTAAACCACTTTCTACAGTTCGGAAAAACCAATTGACAACTGTGCAGTAATGCAATTGCTGAACGGAATATAGCGAATATCACTTTAGCTTTATTAGAGGTGTTTTATTAGAGATGCACTAGTTTGTGTAGCAATGTGACCGCTCTAAAGCGGCAACTATAGTGTGATTCATATAAACCTGGACCATTTCAGAAACAATAATAGGACACTCGTGCAACTTTGGGAGAATATAATACACAATTGGGTGATTACATTGCACTATTTAAATCTCAGAGAAAATGTTGGAAGTGTCCTCCACCAGCATCTATACATGTTTGCACTCGTCTCACCATATTCTCTGATGTTTTACGGAAAGTATCCTCGCCAATGTTACTTATTTTGGTTCGAATAGATTCCTTGAGAACTTCAATTGTCCGTGGCCTATTCTTATAAGATATACTTTATTTTTTAAATACCTCCACAGGAAAAAATCCGCTGAGGTTAGATCAGGGGATCTGGGGGCTGCCACAGACATTTTGAGATTATTCAATTATCAAAAAAACTGGTTACCAGATCCATGGTGTCGTTAGATGTATGGCATGTCCGCTAACTCTAAGCTCTATGGACCCTAGGCTCATTTGAGCGTCATTTCACCCATTTCATTCATCGTCCGATATGACGTAACGTTGGAGGACGTAAATTACAAAAAAGGAATATATAGCACGTTGCTCCATCTTGCTGGAATTCACCTTATCTCAATTCGATATCATCCAGCTGCTCCACAAATGTGTTGAAGATAGCCATATAAATTTCAGTGTCTACAGTATACAGTATGTATAGATGCTGGTGGAGGACACTTCCAACATTTTCTCTGAGATGTAAATAGTGTAATGTAATCTCCCAATTGTGTATTATATTCTCCCTAAGTTGTACGTGTGTCCTATTATTAGTTTAAAAGTTATGGCCTATTGAAATGGTTCAGTTTTATTTGGATCGCACTATATTTCATCCGAATTATTTTTTGTTGAAACGCATCTTCCCCTAGTAGTTTTATTCCTATTGCTTGAAATTTATTCAGGACCTCGTGTATAGTATTTCTTACAAGTGTTAGAATGTTTGGAAAACTTTCAACAAATCCCATGCTCACACAAGAAAATATTCATGTTTAAAGTAAACTTTACAACTAAACACACTTTGTTCTACAGGTAAATGGTACACTATGTTTACTGAATGGCGAGATGCACTAGACTGACTGCACTGACACAGCAGAGCGAGGCATGGTCCCAATGCAACTTCAAACGGGGTCTGCTGGTTCGAAGTTCCGTCCTGTAACAAGGGGACCACCAAAGAGGGAAAAACCGAGACTGGGTTACGTTATATAATAATGGACCTATATATATGCATGTATGTGTGCGCGACTCGCTTTGGACCCATTTTAAAAAATGCGAAATTTGGTCATTTTCAGCCTAAATTCTCCCTTAAGGTAAAGTATACACTTCAGATACAAAAATGTAGTTGTCCAACAGCAGTCGGGACCTCTAGTTAGGAATATCTGCCAGTATATCCATACATGTGCACAAGGATCTGAAAGCGTACAAATAAGATAGATGGAAGAGGTCATCGAACGTTTTATGTCTTGACAGACATTATCCATTCCCACTGCATCTCTTGGTATTACCACGTTAGCAGCTTAAATTATTTGAATTACCTTGGAGACTTCGATAATTCCTAACATTAGCGTAAGTATTCTATTGGTTCTCTGTATTTTCGTGGACCTTTAAGTATCTACTTATCTTTGCAAATGCATATTACCATATGAATCACCTTCCCTTAGGCTAGGTTTAGTTTCTCTGCTTGGTACAGCAGGTAAGGGAAGTATTGTATTCCACCCAAAAATTCTAGAGCAAGATTTCAGCGGAAATAAATATTTTGGTACTTCCTTAATCTTAAATAGAGCAAGATCTGTGCATGTGCTGTCTGGACAGTATAACTACAAAATGGTAAGTCGTATATTCCAAACTTGGTATTTCAATTCACCATCTTCCAAGAATGCGTCACAAGAAAATACCCCCAGACTATCCTCCATATTGCACAATATTCGAACATTTTTACTCTCTCAGAAATGACTCATATGCTTAAGATATTTTCTCAACAAGTAATGTATGCACTACGGCTGTTCAATAAAGAATGATCATAATATTTTACAGTCATAATTTTTCGCACTAAAATTCAATCTTATTATATTCTGTTAGCTTAATGTGAAATAAAAACGCCGTAGTAGTTTCATTGTTGGTACTCCTGGTTCCCGCCTGTAAGAACCAGACAAGTTCAGACATGTTTAGTATCGCCTACCGCTGCAATGGAGGTAACACGCAGTTAAAGTTGATGTTAGAGGAAGATCCGGAGTTTCTTTCAAACGTAATCACTGCTGATGAAACTTGGCTACACCATTTTGATCCTGAAAGGAAACTGCAAAGCTCAGTGTGGAAGTCTCCTTCATCACCAATCCCCCAAAAAGCAAAAGTGCTTGCTTCTGCTGGGAAAGTTATGGTCATCTCATTCTTTGATATTCATGGATTAGTTTATCAGCATGTTGTACCTGCACACACATCAGTACCTGGACAATACTACAGGGATGTTCTGAAAACATTGAAGTCCATATCAGGCGCAAAAGACCACATTTCTGTGAAGCAGGCTGGATGCTGCACCACGATAATGCGCAGTTGCATATTGCAATGTTGTTGCTAAATATCTTGTAAAAATCAACGTGAAGTACATTCCTCACCCTGCATACAGTCCGGATTTAGCCCCACGTGACTTTTTCTATTCCCTAACTTGAGAAACACCTTCGAGGGAGGCATTATCCTTCAGGGGTGAAGGCTGCTGAGGCAATTTTGAAGGACCTCTCAAAAATGGTTTCCAGCATGTCTTTGAAGACTAGCAGAAACGCTGGGACAAGTGTACCACATTCAGGCATTCAGGGGAGTCTATTTTGAGAAGGACCATCAAATTTATGAGTGTAAGTAAAGGACGTTGTCAAAAAAGATTGTTATCATTCTTTATTGAACAGCTCTCGTATCTTGAATTTTCTGAGGATGCCCTCAGCAGACTTCATTCTGGATGACTTCTGCATAACTCGAAAACCGTAAGATATAGAAAAAGTCTTACTAAACAAAAGTACAGAGCTCGTTAAAACATACAATTCATTTCTTATGTCTCCCTTGAATGCTGGAGCAATTGGTGAAATGATGGTGGGGGAAACCGGAGGACCCGGAGGAAACCAACCTCAGCGCCATGTTGTCCACTACAAATCCCACTTTTCGGTCGCCTAGGATCGAACCCGGGTCGCCTAGACATGCATACATGGCTTAACATTTTAATTACGCTCTGAGTCATTTCGAATTTATTTCTTTGAATTTTGCTTCTCTTATACTTTTTCTCAAATATGAAGTGGCTACTGGTTTTTTAATCATGCAACGAGAACGAAATTCAAAGTAGTTCTAAACTACTACCAAAGCCTACTGTATTCCCATATTCTCTTGCAGCTATGAGAACAACCTGCAAATGTTTATCTCAATTAATTAGAAGTATTGAAATAAGAAATTCTAAAAGTAGTCTGTAAAACAAATATACAAAATCATGTGAAAAAAATCGGTTCAGATTTGTTTCTTTGTATCCTATAAGTATTGCAGTCCAAACTAAAATTGGATACTCAGATTTTCCTTATAAAAATAATAATGATGGAAAACCATCTATGTGTCTATCGGTCTCTGAAGTCCATAAGGATATGACATGAAGGTGTTCAATAAAATGCCCCAATCTAATCTGCCTCTTGTTCTTGATTTAATCAAAAAGTGCTACAATGAATTGAATTAAAATGTGTTCAATAGTGTTGGCATAATCTGAATTTCCTACGAGTACTTGTGAATTCGCTCTTCATTTTGAACGACCTTTGTATAACATAAATTCTAAGAGATAGACCAACTCCTACTGCACAACAAATATAAATTTGTTCTTCTTTTTCTTCTACTTCGCGGCTTTGGACTTTCCAATCCATTCTGACTGCAATTTGGTTTGCCCGTCTTTTCTTGGGTTTATGGTTTATGGCTATTAGCATTCTGTTATTATTCACTCTTTGAACTGTTTTTCGCATTGATTTCTATTGCTAGCAATAATGTAATTTATGCCTTATACTTTTATTTTTTTCCTGATTGCTTGCCGACACCTTTTGTCTTGCTTTTTGTGTATGGAGGTCGAATTAAATGCTTGTTTCCTTAGCAATTTCTGAAATACTTTTATTGTTGATTTAAACTTCAAAATGTTGTAACAAATAGCAAGTCTACATTTTTTTATTTCAAAGAGTATAAATTTGAAGCTATAACATTGGATCAGCTTTTATTGTCTATTACTTTTGCATACTGCACTCTTTTTAAGTCTAAAACAAAAGTTGCAATTGTGTGATGAAAGTTTAACTCGATAAACAGGAAGTGGATAGAAAATCAAGGTTATTAATGAATAATTTTTAGACGAGTGAATAAAAACGTCATGTAAATACACATTGTCCAAACTGTTGAGCAGCAGATGTGCCCATTTTCGTAGTCCCCATCGTCTGAATAAAGACGACACAAGTCGCTCCTTGTTAGTCTTAAAACGTTTCACGTTACTACTAGAGCTGTACCGGTTTTCTAGAATTTATGACCTGAAAATATAACCACCCTTAAACGTAAAGTCTAATAAAAGCTAAAGTCGTTTTAAAAGGCCATAACTTAAAAGCAAAGGTTTGAAGCTCAAACACGACTTCGCCTGGTATAAATCGAAGTTAGAACCATCACAAAACGGAGGAATTTCACATACCAAGTGACTGAGTGCTACAAGGGCCGTATATCATGTTTTCAGGTTCGAGTCCAAAACAAGTAGTACTTCAACAGCTAGGTAAATAAAAACTTTGCCAAAATTGAATTTGAAACATTGTCTCTAGGAACGCTTTTGGAAATGTAATTTACTCTATTAAAATCTCCCTTTGCGATTACGTACATTCTACAGTAAAACAGTTTTCATCATTCTGCGTTCATATCTATGGCTGCTAACGCTTTTTAAATTTTCTGCAGGCCGTTTATAATTGTAATAACGCCGGATGCATCTAAACCAGAGCAAGACATTTTGCGACAAAAGGAAATAAGAACACATTTGAGTATTCCACATCTTCGGAGGTTCCTATGTCATAGGTGCATCATATACGTCTGGATCAAAGTAATTTTATATGCAGCGTCTTTATCATATCAATGGGTTCAGTTTGTGAAAACTGATATCGAAATTATTGGTCAATAAGACTAATAATTGCATAAAGAAATGATTAAGTTGAATAAATAATTTGAATAAACAATTTAAGTGTGTTAAAGGGAATGTATAATGTAACAACAAGTTGAAATTTTGTGAATAGTGAGTTTTGTGTTAAGCAAAAGCAGTTATTCTCGCTTGCTAGGGGTCCGGGGTTCGATTCCCGGCGGTGGGGATGGGGATTTTTCTCCGACCAAGATAATTCCCCATCTTCCCCAGAGTCTGGAAGAATGAATGAGAGTGCGAATGTCGGCGTGATCTAAGGATTAAAACCCCAACGAATACGCATCAAAACCTTGAATATGTTCCAAAGGAGAACGGCCGCCGATATGACAATTACAGTTAAAGGAACAAATGAAACAGTCATTTAAGTCAGTGTACCTAAGACAGTTAAAAGCTCTGGTGTAATGAAGTCAACAAGAAATAGATATATGCATGAACTCGAGACAGGCTACTTCTGAACTTTAGAAAGGGAACAGATTTCTTAAATTTTGGTTAAGATTTTCGTAGGAGTCATACTTTTTTGATAAAATAGTGTGTATTTATAAAATTCACTTATTAATCTCATGGTTTACAATCTTATAAATGTGATTTCCTCTATCGATTATCGGTAGTCATAGCGTCTAAATGCCCGCCTCAATAGCGTAGATGGTAGCGTGTCTGCCTCACGTTCAAAAGGTCCCGAGTTCGAATCTCGGTCAGGGTGAGTTACCTGGATAAGGTTTTTCCGGGGTTTTCCGTTATCCTTAAAGACAAATGTCGGGTAGCTCTAAGCTCCAAGGACCCCGGACTCATTTGAGCATCATTTCACCAATTTCATTCATCGTCCGATATGACTTAACGTTGAAGGACGTACATTATAAAAAATAGCACCTAAATACCAGCTCGGGTTAAACAGACTTGGTGGTCATCGCAAAGGATTCTCCGACTCCGGTACTCATTATAAATTGCGCTTCTCTCTACGGAAACTGTTATTTTAAATGAAGTTATTCACAAGTCAGCAGTTAGAAGATATAACGCTTCAGTAAATACAGTTTCTCGGCAAAGGTTCCCAAACTTCAATTTTATATCATGAAGTATGAAGTCGCAGTTTATTAATTAAAAAAGGGTTATTAAATTTGATGCCCAGAATGGGTACTTGGTGATTTTTATTATCAACTTGTACTACAGCGGCTCCTGCCCCTTTAAATTTCCTGCTCAAGCATCAATGGTAAAATATAATGTTCCAATGTCTTTATGGTTTGTTGAGAATAATGAAACAACAATGAGTTTCAAATAGCTTATGTTTACCTTCCATTAAATGTATCAGTCAACTTAATTGGTGTTTATTTACAAATATAGCAATTTTTAGCTTAAAATTTCACTTATCTTATAAGAAATTATGATATTTTTTTTAATTGTCCGATATGTTCCAACCCGGACAAATTAATAGAAAAATATCATCATATATTATAAGATAAATGAAGTTTTAAGTTACAAATTTTTATATTTGTATATATTTGTTTGATTCACTGTTAATATCTTCATATTTTACGTATTAATTGGTGTTGTTTATCCTTGCACAACCCCACGCAGATCCTATGGCTCACAACTTTAGCAGCTGGCAGCAAACCATCAAAGACCGAGATATTAGAGAAAGCATCAAAAGCACAACTCACCAGGAGACTCCTCGAATTGGCAGTTAGAATAGGGTTAAAGTTTTATAATTGTAAAATAGTTTATACTACTTTGGCTCAAGTAGTGTAAGTATTGCAATATATGACCAATTTAGAAGTTAGCAATTGGAAATAAAAGAAAGAGGTAGAATTTAACACTCGCTTTCAGCAGATTCCAAACTTCAAATGTCCAAGTGTTGTCTAATCATAACAAGTTAATTTTTGAATATGAATTCAATGTGATAATAATAAAAATAGGTTATATTAACATGACGTATCTGTATGCTCAGGTCAATTTTTTAGGTCTCAAGCTTCCTCTTTCTGTTTTTATTATTGGAATTAATTTAGCATCCGCTAAGTGGCCAAAATATCCCCAAATGAGAAGGATTTAGGATACTTGAATGAAACAGCATGATAAGAGCGTGAAAACCTCCAAATCTCCATCCATGTCATGTAAAGTGGTTTACAGAAGTAAACGAATTGGCGAAATCGTTAAGTTGTTTCATACATTACCTGAACACATATACATGCACATATCTCCCTCGTTACACGATTACTATTACTACAGATAAAGCTGGTAATGACACAAACCTTTTAAGAACAGAGCTTCTTGTCGCTACAGAAAGCACTTGGCTTAATACAACATAATATCGCATGTTTGCATAACCTTGCTAGCCTTTGCCTGGATTGAGGCACCTATCAAAAGAATTTGGGAAGAGGAGTTGTCCTTTTATAACTCGTATTACAAAATATACCGCCATAAAACGAAAACGAGTTTTGAGTACTATTGACAACAACCAATCAAGATGACTATCTACTGGTTACATAGGCACCGACCGAACTTATGGATGACTCGTTCACTTGCTGTACTAGTGTTGCCAAAACAGGTATGTTCAAAATTCATTGGCATTATGCCTAAAATGTTGGTTTCCACTCATTTAACCTAAATTAATAATGTCCCAATGAGGAGTTTTCTAAAGTGGTTCGGTCAAGATTTTAACTGTTGAATCAATTTATGCTTTAATACAGAAAAGAGTGCATTTAAATAATATTATGTACAAATTCATGCACTGCAAACTATTCCTACGAATAGCTTATTTTTTCTATTCTACTTCACGTTAATTGAGACAATATTTTGTAGAAATATTTGCTTGCAAGTAGATAACTAGACGTGAAGAAGTAGTTGCCATAACCTGAACCTCAAATTCCATACTCTTTGCATAACATCTTAAGAATCTTTAATAAAGATGGCATAAATAATGCAAAATTCAAATCAATAATAAAAGATGTATCGGAAGTGACTGATGCCTCAATAAAACTTATTTCAATGAACTGTGGAATTTAAAGAGATGCATTCATTTGTTTCTTTCTGAAATACATCTTTGTCTATCTCTCAATATTTTTGCATTGTACATATACCTCAAGATATAAATATTCCCTTTTAAGATGCCTTAATCCAACTTCACTTTTTATGCTTAGAAACTACAATGTATGTTATTTTTATTGTAAATGCTTTGATGATGGAAACACACAATTAGTCATCCCATTGCACATGTTTACTTGAATAAGTTTCATGAAAATTGCCATAAAAAATTCTGACTCGACTGGCTCTAGAATTTTTCTTTTATAGGTGTTTGAACATTGCAGTAAAATCTGAAGCAAAAGGGATCTACTGTAGCCGTAAGTAATCAATAGCGGCACCGAGTGGGATAGCTGAGGCAGTTTCGTCTGTGGCCAGAATTCGGGAGGCCTGTGTTCGATTCCTGTAGCTGACCAGCCTGTTCCATGTATTTTTGGGGGTTTTCCCGGAACGCCAGAGGAATGCTGCGTAGGTTAATTACATCCCCCAAATGTCCATTGTCCATTTTCAATGTCCCGCACCTTCATCTCCATTATTATTTCACATCATTTCTCGTCTGGTGGTTTCTTTCAGGTTAGAAGTGTCGACGTTTGTCTCGGTGGTGCATGGCAAGATGCCTTGCTCTGAGTAAAACTTCCTCCTCTAGTAGAACGGTCTCCGCTCTCCGAACCTGGTCTGGTGGGTCCATTTCCGTTTCCTTCTCGGCTTCTTAATTCTGTAACTTGGTTCCTAATTTTAATAGCATATTTTATTCTGCTCTTATTAGTCCTCCGCGGTGTGTTTGTTTTAAGGACAATACGGTTAGGTCAAACCCACCCCGTGACTCCACAGGGTGGTAATGGATACGCCATTGACGTGCGTCAACCCTGTAGGGAAGACTACCGAATCACCTCGGTGGGGCCGCCGGTGATCTAGCACACAAACTACTCGTTCTGCAGGTAAGAACCCGGGACTACTTAGACAATCTTCTGCCCCCTCCGGGCGGCTGAAACTGGGCCGGATGCACCCGATCTCCCATGGTATCGGGAACCATTGTCCCCTCGAGGCCAACCGAAGACGAACAACTCCCACTCCGGAGGGGCTCGAATGCTCTACCCGAGGTCCCTCTAGTAACGTCAGAGGTACCACAAGTGCTCGGGGTTTGCAGCGCCCGCACCCTGGCAACTGAAGGGGACGGATCTCCCCCTTTAAGGGGAGTCCAGTGAACTGCTGGTTATGCTGACCTGCCGGGGAGTTTCCAACTGGTAAAGTGTAGCAACCCCGCCCTCTGCTGTCGTGGTTCCTTGGGACGGCCACCCTCAGTCTCCTCTCGCCTCATTCTTCCTCCCGGCGATGCTTCACTTGGGGCATAGGAACAATAGACCCAAGAGTTGTTGCAGTGTTGAATTCCCTTCGTGCCGCAGTTCAATTCACTCCAATCAATAATGGCTAAGGATGAATACCTATTAGTAAAACATATGATCTCGTTGAACTTGTGATATTGTAAGTAACTTTCATTTCTCCCGTGCAGCAAACAGTGTATAATTATCTCATCAATGTAATAAACATACATATATTTCTTGAATATATACTGTTTATTCAAATTTATGCTTCTGTGACTATCCCATTTGGGAACAAATAAATAAAGATTTGGAGGTTCTTACTCCCAGGACCACACCTAACACTGGAGTTAGTGCGTAAGATTCTAGATTTAATCGCTAAAGTTTATTTATGGGAACCAGCAACTGTCAAGATCATTTCAGTTGCGGTTGTTCCGGAATTCTAAAAGAAAAATGTCATAACAACTATGAGGTGATCGCACTTATGTACATCTGTGTATACATAGTAGTCCTTGACCGGGATCGTATTTCAAGCTTCAGACAGAAGGCCTGTGCTCAACTAATTTGTGCAGCAGATGTCGGGAGGTAGCTTTCTGCTTCGTGAAAGAGCGGAATCTTGGAACGCATTATCGTCTGAAATAAAGATGTCATAAAAACTACTTCAAAACATAAATAGAAAGTTTGATTTATACTTAGGTAGCATTTCTTTGGTAACATTTTAATATAGCATTAACTTCCGAATTTGTAGTAGTTGGTTTGTGTTAAGCTAATGTCATCCATAGATATATTTTAAGAAAACAGGTTCCTTAGAGAACTTCTTTCTTTCTTGGATGAATATTACCAGTTATGTCGTATAAACGAGGTGCTAATATTCATTCTGTGTGTCCCTTGAAAGTTATCTTTAAAGTTTAGAAACCTATGAGCAAAAGATATGAAAAACCTCAATGATAATAAAAAGATTAGATATATAGCACTCAAATATTTAATGAAACCTATACTGTTTTGTGCGTCGTTGTAGCTCCATCTTATTCACTACCTTCTTGACTACATTTCCTTCAGACATTCATTATAAATGTTATTATCTGTCTGTCTCAAGAATGGCTGCATGACATTCCTCAGATTTGTGATTATATACATGCAATGACTACTTCGGTTACACAAATGCTAAATGATTTAATGAGACTAACAGTACTCTGTACCTCAGGTCGACGAGTAGCAACAATAGTGGCCGAGATCAAGGCGTGACTGCCATACCTGAACAAAATTATTCTCTGTCATTTTCGTGCGGAATTTTCTCTTCACAGCGTCGTAAAGACAGTCCAAATATGGCTGCGACTTAATAGTAGACCTCTTTTGTGGCAAACACAATGCCAACATTGCCTCCGGGTAGAGTGCTAGTTGCTTTGGGTCACTCCGAAAGACATCTCATTAAATTTGTCTTCATTCTGCTTAACCACGCTCGTGATTTTCGTGCTACGAGAGATGCTTTTAAAAATATCGCCCGTTATGCAATAAAGGAAAAACTGCTACATACAAGAATGATTGATTGTTGGTCTTGCTTTAAACTCTTTAAGTGTCGTTCCAATATTTGCAGTCATTGAAATTCCTATTATAAAGTAAAGCAATGTTTCTGCTTTATCCTTCTAGAAGATGCCGCTGATTCACATGTTTTTACCAGATAGGAAAATAAAGCGCATTAATACCGTGTTTGTATAAGGAATTGAAACTGTTGATTTGGAAATCCGATCACAGAGCAATTGAAATAAAAGAGTTGATACTCGGATGTTTGTCAAACCAGATGATCCAATATTCATGTGCTTTTTGAAAGATTTCGCACGTGTGTTGTAAATCACCCCTAAATTGTTGTAGTACTTGAAATTTAACATAAACACTCCAGCAATTACAGTCACGTTCCCTAAATGGAGTGACTGCGGATGTCAGTTTACAAAGTTATACTTACAAAACCTAACGCTATATATGGTAAGACAAACTGCAAAAAATAAGTATCGATAATGGTTAGAAAACTTGTAGGGTTTGAGACACTGAATAAAAAATAAAATGTAACACGTGTTTACTAGTTCATATTGAATTTCAAATGAACCTAATGTTTAAAATATCAGTGATACAGCTTTTTTCAATTCCGTCTAGATCATTCAATAACAACAAACGTCCAAAATGGTGCAATTATAACTGTCTTACTGGTTATTATTGCCTTCCCCAAAAACCGAACTAACCTACGAGGAGCCCGCCTTGGTATCGTGGTGGTAGCATGTCTGCCTCACGTTCAACAGGTCCCGAGTTCAAATCTCGGTTAGGGTGAGTTACCTGGATAATTTTTCCGGATTTTTCCCTTACCCTGAAAGACGAATGTCGGGTAACTCTAAGCTCTATGGACCCTAGGCTTATTTGAGCATCATTTCACCCATTCCATTGATCATATGACGTAACGTTGGAGGACGTAAATTAAAAAACATAACCTACGAGGAAGACTTAATATATAGTAGATATACATATTGCAATTACAAGTGAGCTGATTGTATCTTTTCAGAAATCTAAAGAAGTTTGAAAATACGAGGCTACTAGTTTAAGTTCCAAGTTTCTCCAAAATACTATTCTTCTCATGACAATTCAATACATTCTTACTCAAAAATAAAATTACTTTATGTATCTACCTCTGCGAAACAGCGACTAGTCGCGTTGTTCTATAGGGTTGTTGGTGGCCAGGTTGCCCTTCAACTGTCCTAAACATACATAATTGCGTAGAAATATACATCTAAAAAGTGCACAACTTTTAAAAATCTCCTAATGAAACGTGCAACTACAGTAAACATCGTAATATTTCCAGTACTTCATAAAGATAAAAATATTGCACAAGCTCTTACAGCTGTGTCACTACACAAGAATGTCAAAGGTTAAACATGAGATATTTAGGCGCGAAATACAAATATAAGTAACAAATATATTAAATTCATTTCTAGTTACTTAATACAGAAATTTAAAGTTACAATCGCATCACTCGAAACCTGTACGTCGCTGTACATTCAACGCCATGTAAACAGAAGAATAACGTGGCATAACTGCTACATGAATTAAACTAAAAGTGAATGTTAATAAATACGAGGTTCAAGTTAAAACACCTATTTTTATCAGGACTGGGACCAGATAGAACCTCTGTTCTTTTTAAATACACCTGGACGCTTTATGAATGCGTGACAGAGATGGCAGCACTGTACAATGCACAGAACTCTAGTGGCAGTGACGAAAGTTAGGACTGCTTTTGATACTTAAAAATGGAATTTTTCATTGCAATAACAGCGTGTAATCATACGTTTTCTCCATTTCGTTGTGCTACACCTATTGAAATTCATCACCAGTTGAATGAGTCATGTGGTGATGGTACCATAGACGTGTCTATTGTGCGTTCCGGGTGCGGCTGTTCAATGAAGGCAGAACATCGTGTGACAACAAATCAAGACAGTCACGACCTCGCACCAGCCGGTCTGACGACATGTTCCAGCGAGTGGAGAACGTTGTTTTGGAGGATCGCCGATTGAGCATTCTCAGCTCTTCATGTAGGGTTGTGTGCACAAATCCCACGGAAATGCCAATTTTGGAGGCGATGTTTGCAACTGTCTTGGTTTGTTGTCACACGATGTTCTGCCTTCATTGAACTGTCACACCCAGGAACGCACATTAGACATATCCATGGTACCATCACCGCATGCCTCACTCAACTGGCGATGAATTTTAATAGGTGTCACTTCACAAACATGGAGAAAACGAATGATTACACGCTGTTCTTGCAATGAAAATGTGGCTATTTTAAGTATCAAAAACAGTCCTATCTCTCATCGCTGGCACTACAGTTCTAGTGCTGCCATCTCTGTTTCGCATTAACAAAGCGTCCACGTGTATTTTAAAAAAACAACAGAAAATCCTATCTGGCCCCAGTTCTGAAAAAAACACTGTGCAACAAAACAACTAACTTTTGAATGCTTCGAGCACTTCATGAGGCAATTCCTACTAATTTTTGGTTGAGAAAAACGAATATGACAGTGAAAATTTGTATTACCTCAAGTTTCTATGATATAAACAAGTATGAAGTATCACATATTAACGGATCGAGAGAAAAGGATACATTTTAATTACATACATGCTACCAACAATGATAGTGCATTTTATTTTTTAACTGGTAATTACATGCTAAATGTTCTAAATTGCTGGAAAAATACTCCGCAGATATTCGTGTCTGAAGAGAATCATGTGGTGGCCTATTGACTTCGTCGTCTTTTAGCTTGCCGCTTGTGATGGAGTTCCGCAGAATCCCTATACAAAGACCAACAGTAATCCGCAAGCATTACTTCATTTCAAAGGCCCTGATATATTTGTTCCATAACAGAAATGCCCTGATGAAATCTCTCCCCATGTTCATCATTAACATCTCCATAACTAGGAGGGAAAACGTCTAGGTGGGAGTGGAGAAAATGGATCTTAAGGGAAATGTTGCATCCAAGGTTACAGTATTTTTGCAGGAGCACTGTTACCAAATGCTTGTAGTTGTCATCTCTTTTGTTGCCTAAAAATCCATGAACAACACCCTTGAAGGCTTCCCAAGCTTCCTTTTCTTTCCCCTCCAAAATTTGGTCAAATGCAGGATCCTTTACAAGTTCTCTTATTTGTAATCCAACAAAAGTGCCTTCCTTAACTTTTGCATCACTTAATTTCCAAAATTTCTCTCTGATTTTGTTTTGTTATTTGACAGCTGTACCAACTCCCAAAAAAATTCCCCCAAATTTAAAATCTTCACTCTAAAAAAAATGAAATGTCACTTTATCTTCAAAAAGAGTTAATCTATTATTTTTAAGGTTATTTTTGAATTCAGCAGATGGAAATACATGTAAATTCACAAACCGTGCGTGCTTTTTTAAATTCTTCTTGTAGATGTTGCGCCTATCACTTTTCTTCTTTTCGTGGACTAAAGGCATTTTTCAACGATAGTGTTTGTAATCCAGTTGTTGGTCATACTGTCGTTGTGAGCTTCGTGCAGTCATTACTGCTAATCCAATCTATTTGTGTGTTTGCCTATATTACTGTACTATGAGTATGAACTAATAACAAAAGGAAATATGTGTTTCTCGTGGTAACGAGCACATGAAAAGTCGTTATAATTTCTTGAATATATCCGTTCTATCCAAATGTATTCTAAATAACACAACTTACTAGTAACATAATGCTTACTAACCATTGTTGTGAATGGTATTTAAAAAAGCCTAACACTGAGATATCGATATATAAATGCACTAGTACCGCTTCTCCCTATACCGACATAATGAAGATCTCATAAAGTCTAGTTTCAAAGTGGGAGTTAAAGTGGTTGCAATATCTAGTTTATAGAATATTTCAAACGAGATATATAATTTCAGCGTCATGCAGTTATGAATTATTCATTCTTCCTCCACATGTCCACAATTTAGACAGGATAGCTTCATAACCGCCTCCAGCATTTTTTAATTCACATCGATCACTTATTTTTCTGGGCGAGTAATTTAAAGCTCTCGTTCTTAGAAAAAATTCCTGTTAGGTGTCTTAGGTGCTCATTAAGAGAAAATTAAAGAGTTATTTTACATTATTATTTTAGTTACATTTAGAGCCTCCACAAATTCTTAGGGGCTGGCCCCAGAGCTCAGTCGCTAGAGCACCTGCTGCCGCGTTAGGTGTCCCAGGTTCGATTCCCGGCAGTGGGTATGGTATGAAAGATAGTGTGAATGTGTGTGTGATACAATGATTAAAACCCAACAAATAGGAGCTAACACCTTCGATAAGTTGCAAAGGAGAACGGCCGCCAATATGACCATTGCAGTTAAAGGCGGAGTATAAATGGAACGAAAAATACTTCTTAGGTTTTTCTGTGTGTATTTTTATTTTTTATTATTTGTGTTCAAATGAATTCACAAGACCTTTTTTATTTGTTCCATGTATACCCCGTCTTTAGTTGCAATGGTCATAATGGCGGCCGTTCTCCTTTGGACATATCGAAGATGTTAACTCCTATTCGTTGGGTTTTAATCATTATATCACACACACACACACACACACACACACACACACACACACACACACACACACACACACACACACACACACACACACACACACACACACACTCTCTCACACACATTCACACTCTCATTCCTACTTCCAGATTCTGGGGAAGATGAGGAATTATCTTTATTGGAGAAAAATACGCACCCCCACCACCAGGAATCGAACCCGGGACCCCTAGCACGGCAGACAGGTGCTTACAAGACTTGTTTTTATCCCTGCAGATGAAAATTGGAATACCTTCCTTTTACTAATTTCACTATTCTCTGGATATGCATCAAGATTTTTAAACTGCTGTTCAATATCTATAGGATGAATTTGAAACACAAGTACAGAGAAAATCAGTCACTAGAAATTAAGGATATCTTACGCCCGTTCTTACTACACAGGCCATCAAAGACTCTGGGTGAAAACGCATGAAATAAAATGGTAATTGGGAAAGGAAATTAGTGCTTTCCAGGCCTAATTTTAGCATGCAGTTGTCGATATTATGAAGACTGCGGAAAACCTGGGGGAGAAAAACATTGTGGCTTAACGACGTCAGCTCCCTCTATGGGTAAAGCACAATAAAAAAAATTAATGGACGTCACTCTTTCACAAATTTACCACAGTATTATTCATAGGATTATTTTAAGCAATTTAGCTAATTTTAACTCTGGTTGAGATTGCTGAATTACGTTTAGTTGAACTGATGTTAGATTCTTAGTACCTGGTGGTGCCTAACGATCAATAAGCTATGCAACATCGAGACAAACTACCTACCGCAAGCGATGGATATCTGAACAGTTTCGCCACGGCCTGGTGCGAGTCACGATTCTGCGTTGACCTACATTCTGAATGCGAGAGATTTCGTCACACGATGTTCTCCTAATTATTTATTTATCTTACATTTACACATATTCTACGGCTGTGTTCTTTTTCCACACACGCACGTCGTTACGGATGTTCCCATTACGAAATCCGGTACTTGATCCCGTGACGAATACGGTCAAAGCCACAACGAAGTAAAACAAATGAGATGGGATCAGTGGTTACGCTAAGCCTTGCATTAACCTTAGAATCATCGTTGAAACCAACTAACCAAAGTTTTTCTTGGTTTTTCCCTAGCCGTATAGCGAATTGAGCCTCACAATGTTCATTCCTGTGGGCCAGACACTCTTTTCTCTTTTATATTTCCTATCTGATTCCCTCCAGTCACTATTTATTCTGTTTATTTATTATGGAGGTCGTGAGTTTATTTCCTTGACTGAACTATGGGATTTTTCGGGATTTCCTTGAATGATATCTAGGTTTATTACATTACCCAAATTTCCTCTTCCTCCTATTCATCTCGCTTCTCATTCCATTTTACACTTCATTCGTTTGGTTCTGTCAGGTTCCTCCGCGTCAACAGATGTTCCGGCACTGCATGGCATGATAAAAGATATTCTCTGTAAACCTCAATGCTCTAGCAGTGTGGTCTCCAGTTCCTGAGTCGTTGAGTGTATCGGCTGACTAGATTTCACTATACAGAGGAGGTTCAATCTGGAAGTGTTAGGGACCATTCCTGTTTCCTCCATCTCCCGGGGCGCCCCCCCCCCAGGTATAAAAGTCACTTGGGCGGGGTGCCGGAATCCCCATCTGTCGTCCTTACCTTATCCTTTTATTATATTAATTATTTATATACCAATTATTTAACCAGTCTCGGTATTACTGTATTCAAGCAAAACCTGGGTATTAAAAGAAAACTGAAATTAAAAAAGCAGAAATGAGATATTTAAGATCAGTGGCTGGATACTCTGTGTTAGATCGTAAAACAAATGAGAGAAGAATTGAAATAATTTAACTTAAAGGACATAAAAGATAAAGAAAATTGAAGACACGTTCAGGGGATGAACAAGGACAGATTCCCTGGAATAGTGACCGACTACGTTCTAACTGGTAAAGGAAACAGCAAAACCGAGGAAGAGATATTAATCGGTAGGGACAGAACAAATCCTAGCGTCTAAACCTTAAGTGATTATGAGTATTTACCTAATTACTGTACACATCTCTTCCCATAACCCATTTTTTCAGTTAATCTCACTTTTATTTTATCATTATTTCATACTTCGATATATTTCCTCCCAACAGTTATCCTCATTTTTTATAAAATTTTTCCTTTGTCTCGTACGATATCTTCAATATAAGACAGTTATGTGAACAGGTTAAGTGGAAGCCGTTTGGTCGTTTTTGGCTGATTTTTTTACTTGTTCCATTTATACCCCGCCTTTAACTACAATGGTCATATCGGCGGCCGTTCTCCTTTGGAACATATCGAAGCTGTTAACTCGTATTCCTTAGGTTTTTTAATCATTACATCACACACACATTCACACTCTCATTCATACTTCCAGACTCTGAGGAAGATGGGGGAATTATCTTGGCAGGAGAAAAATCCCCATCCCCACCGCCGGGAATCGAACCCGGGACCCCTAGCACGGCAGGCGGGTGCTCTACTGACTGAGCTACGGGGCCAGCCTTTGGCTGAATTATTCGACTTAGCGTGATACATATAGAATCGCCATAACAGTTGGAGCGTAATGGTTTAATGGAAATGAGTAGGGCAGAGCACGGTAGGAACTCACTTCAGAACATGAGTCACGCTTACACAAAATTCAGCTGCTGGTACACCATCAGACCTGAAGAAGGTTATTATCACATAGGTAACGCAAGAAAAGGGTCACGTCATGCTAGTCCTTGTGTAAATTCCAAGTCTGACCACTCCAAAATGAAAGAAAAAAGTGCTTTCCAAACTGATCCTAATTCTACCTAGCAGAAACAAGCACCACCATTTCTTGATATACTCGGAGCTTCGTGTGTTCCATCTTGCTACGTTGGTTGTTGTTTGGAATATCAGCCCAATGTTTCTCTGATGACAATGTTTAAAGCACATTAAACAGAAGAACTCCAATTGACTTTCCCTACCGGGTAAGGGTTATGTCAGTTCTGTAGCGTTAACGTTACATCTAACGGTTATCAGTAACGATTAAAGTTTCTTCCCAGCTGCATTACATTAATAGTTACCAGCAATGATTAGATATAGCTGTGTTTCAATAGATGTTGATGCAGACAATTTTATTTGATGTAACCTAGAAGGAAGCTTCTCCGACTGTGACCACGTATGATTTTAAGTCCATACTAATCGGACGTAAAACTAGAGGAAGAGCAAGCTTTCAAATAGCATATATCTTAAACCAAATTTGTACAGCCCTGGGCGGTATCAGTATGTGGTAAGCCACATACGGCTCCACTGGAAATTAAAATTTTCCAATTATTCCTACAGAGAAACGACTCTATTTCGCTTGAGCAGTAGCGACGATGTTGTTGTTAAAATATTACAAAGGCACACTCTAGCATTATATTATCTTTCAAGACATGACATTTGAACCTATGGCACCTGGCCAGTTTGTTTGACCTAGCTATTACAGGATTGGGCACAGTGAGTAACAAAATATATTCGTTGTTGGAGTTTGATCATTCTCTGTCAAGTTTCAAGGGCGTCTAGAAGCGTACATGTTACACCTATCATATTCAGTTGTTTTGTGGCTGATTTAAATATCGAAAATTTGTGCAACAAACATCTGAAAGATTTTGTGATCGTAATCTAAACCACTTTATAGAGTGGCAAACTGTGGAAGGTTTGCTTTGTCACCGAAATTGCAAAATGAAAACTCACAAAGTATAATGCAGATCAGAGTTGTCTATCCCCGTGAAACTTTGTTGTAGCTCGTGACTCGTAGATTCCAAAGTGTTTATGCGTGGAAGTTACGCTCTAGCTTGTTAGATAATATGTCCACTTTTATGTCCACCTCTTACGTGATAGTGTAGCGTGGTTGTATCACGTTCAAAAGGTTTCGAGTTCGAATCTCAAGGTTTTTTCAGGGCTATCCCTTATCCTGCGAAGACGAATGAAGATAACACTATCCTTGATGTACTATGGTTCATTTCAGCATCATTGCAACCGATTTGACGTGCCAGAATACAGGCATAAAATATGTCCTTTTGAGAGCTCACATCTACCACATTCTTATGATAGATTTTTGTTATTTTTTCCTGATGATTAGGCAAAAGCTGTGGTGGTTTCTTATCCACCTCAGTTGCTTTTCATTCTGTATCATGTTTTGGGAAATGGGATGCGCCGAAAAAAAATGGAGCAAGTACTTGCTCCAGGGAAATATATTCCCCGTGGACACTAGATAGCTGCTTGTTTGCATGAGTCGCTCATTGCCTACTCTGGTCAACTCAAGTAGAAGGGCGGGCCATCGAGCCAAAATCTGTTAGGGCATTCCTCGCAATCATTTTGCGGTCTGAAGTCTCCTGCCATTCTTTCGCTTCTTTCCTACTAAGGGTCGTAGCTTCAATACATTTCATGAAGGTCAGAGAGAGCAAGATATCCCCCTGAGTTATATACATTTGGCACTAATTTATTTAACTCTTCAATTATTTATAAAATTGTGCTACAACGCCTACAAAGGTTTAATAGTGAATCCTCCCCTTTTATGATGGATAAAAAATCCACTGATATTCGTACAAAAGAATGTGAAACATCAGGGGGGAAAACATTACTTCTTTAACCCCCACCCCCGCAGTCTTCTGGAAATGTTTTGAAATGCATACGTGCTCTTCATCTATAAGCTGTTTTCACACTTTATTTTGTGCATTTTTGCAGAATTACCATAATGTGGACCTGTCAGTTGACTAAGAAGGCGATTTCCTGAACAAGATTAACCTTGGGGCTTTTTTCCTTCTTTTGCCCTAAGAGCACCTAAAAGTGTAATTACATATACGAAAGGGGTACAGGTTCCGCCATCGATTCCATTTCATGCAGTTTGTTCCTGCAGCGACATTAATTTTATGCTAACTGTGAAAAATTACGCTCCGAAGCAAATAAATTCGTATTACTAGATAGTAAATAAATACTTGGAAAACATTTTCATGCACTTCATTTGCGATACAAAATTCAGTTTGTGTACACTCCTTGTGGTATGAGCAGTTTGTTCATTATTTTAAAACAGGTTCTAGTGCCTGGCTTTCTTATGTACAGTTTTCGAAAGCTTTAATTAGCCTGCTAGTCTGAAAAATTTATGATCTTGATATCCATATTGTGGGGACGTTTAGATTTATATGAAAACAATTTCCATCCATCAACTTTAATTACACTACCACTTTTATTGAGATCTCATTTTCCTGTGTAAATAGACTCATTTCAAGCCTTCTGAAAATAAGTGCATTCCAATCATAGGTTGGTATTTCTAGAGATTCAATTTAGTGTTTGCTGAATACGTATACCTGTAGGAATGAGCCTCACTTCTTTTATATTCTAGTAGGTCTATTTTGCTATATCTTGTTTTAAATGCCCATATTATTCAACTTCTGAGTTACTTTTGAATATATCATATTTGAATTTTAGAGTGCAGGCAGACGTGGGTGTCGGTATTTATGTTAGCAACAGAATTAGCAAGGCAACGAATTATTGTTTCCTCCACATCAACTGACAAATTTGTCAGCCATTTGTCAGTAGTTCATTAGGATAAGATAGTTACAATTATACGCAGTATATCGGATGGTGAATCAAGTAACATATTTGTCTTCAAATAACTCATGGAAGAGTATAAAGTATTCCATAGAAAATAGCAGAATCTGTTTACAAGTTATGCAGATGCATTTGACAGAGTATATTGTATATTATCAGAGAGTCCCCGAATTGCACTGGTAGCTTTAAAATTTCAGAGACTAATTCATTTACCTCTTCAATTGTTCATAAAATTGTGCTACAACGCCTACAGAGGTTTTATAGTGAATCCTCCTCTTTGCCGTTATAATTGTAATTTATTACAACTCCAGCTATTCCTAATAATGGTTGACAAATCCGTTGATATTCGTACAAAAGAATGTGAAACATCAGAGAAAAACACCTGATTTCTTTAACCTCCACTATAGTCTTCTGGAATTTTTTTAAGATGCATAAGTGCCCTTTGGCTGTAGAAGAATGGTGGGATCATTTTTTTCAGGTAATTGCACCCGGTTAAATTTTAAACCTTTATATCTTCTTTTGGTTCTATAGTTTAACACACAAGCTACCAAGTTCTCACATAACATATGTAGAAGCTTTTACCATATACAGCAAAATAAGATCCTGCACTCTCTGACCACTTCGTTAACAAATCACTTTGTGAACACCTGAAGAAATAATCACACACAAAATATTGATTCACTGAATTCTTTCACATATCTCTCTCTCTCTCTCTCTCTCTCTCTCTCTCTCTCTCTCTCTCTCTCTCTCTATCTCTCTCTCTCTCTCTCTCTCTCCTATCTCTCTCAAC